>NIGB01000009.1:1184415-1234093 GCA_003055145.1 Escovopsis weberi
GGGGGGGGCGCTTGATTGTCTCACCCAGTGAGCAAGGACGGGCTTCAACAGGGAGGATATCTTAACGAGTTGATCCGAGCTGGGCCCCGTCAATATGCGCACTCTTGCCTGGGAAATTGGTCCCAGTAGCCTTTCAGCTTCCTGCCTGTCCACGTAGCCAGCGACTTGGCGTGCTGAACACATCCGATTGCTTGTGCATATCCTCGAGAGCTTCATCCTATCTTCCAACACTCTCACCAGATCAGCTTCTGTTTGGTCAAAGGGCCAATGACAGGTTCAACTACGAACGGTAATACCTAGGTAGTAGACAAAGCTTTCACCATATCATCTTTTCGCCGCCGCAAGTTAAACATCAGCGTATCATACATGACGTGGGACTCGAAATAAAAATCTGTCTGCATCTGAGCCTTCAATGTCTTGTCTCGATGAAAAAATTGTAACACGTGGCGTCAAAACAACATGGCTATACCTATCACCAGTCAATGATCATCCGATACAAAGACTCATTTGATCGATCCGCGGCCAATCTGAACTCTACCGACAAGGTCGTATGAAAATATTATAGATTTTTGGAGCCGCCGAAGCCTCGGAAACTCCCTGGCTGGTTGAACTGCAATCCCGAGAGCAGCCCGACACCGGCCAGCCCATCTCGACGCTGTGAGACATTTGCGAGGTCTGCGCTGCGCTGCCTACTGTCCAGTGTCGGCATCATGACCGGCGTAATAGGATAGTTGGCCAGGCCCGAACTTGCGGCAAATGGCTGGTTCCCATGCTGCTGTTGGAAATCTAAGATTGGCGAGGCCGTCGAAATTCGCCCTGCGACACAAGGTATCAGCCCCCCTGAAATTTCCTCAAGGCCATCAGACGAAGGATCCGCCATGCATACCTCCAAGGGGTTGCAGAGCTTTGTGGATCATGGCATTCTCTTTTGCAAAGGAGTGAGTATTGAGGCAAGGTAAGTCGGTGTTTACCCCAATGGGATCGAACCGGCCTGTGTGGCCGACAGAAGGGATTGCGGCGGCGGGCATGGCCAGATTCCGCATTTGACTCGAGCGAAACTTTTCCGGTGCCGCTTGGATCGTCATGTCGATGGCATCAGACGCCGCCTGTTGCATCTGACTCATCTCGGCCTTCTTCTTCACCCTGTCGTAGAGCTCCTGCACCTGCAACAGCTTGCGGCTCTTGTCTTTGTACGCCTGAGCCAGCTCCTCATTCTTGCGCTGTAGGTTGTCTTGGGAGATTTCCAAGCCTGTCTAGCCATGAGCTCATTTGTCTTGCCTCTTCGTCAACATACATCTGGTATGAGAGCTGATACTGACTTCGAATCTTGTGATGGAGAGTTTCAATCTCCGAGTTGGCCTCGCTGACGGTTTGGTCCAGCCGCGTGCTCAGCGCGACATACCTCTCGGTAAGGCCCTTTTGGAGGTGCTGCTGGTAGAAGAGGTTCTGCGTCGTCTGGAAGCCCCAGAAATTCAGGGCCCTCCTCGCGCATTCCATGACGATGCCCGGGCTCAAGCCTCCAAGGACACTTGTCTTGAAGTCCTCGGTGGGATTCAGGTTGGTGACGACAACATCCCTCGCATTCGCTAGCTGTGCCTCGCAGAGGGGGCATGTGATCCGTCTCGAGGCGGTCTCGCTGCTGGCGAGGCCGTTTCGGCTGGCGCAGTCGAGGCAGAAGATGTGACTGTGGATATTTGACACGAGCCATCAGCAACCCGGACTCCATTCCCACCTTTGAGATTTCGTCAAGCTCCCAACCTCTTGTTGGGAGGAATGTCTGGACTCGATTCGTCTCACTTGCAGGTCGTCACCACAGCGTTCCCGAGAAGCTCCTTTCGACATTTGAGGTTGTTGCAAACCAGGGGCAGAGCCGTCTCCATTGAATCCTTCAGATTTCTGTCTGTGGTCGAGAATCCTAGAGCCAAGCAAAATGGAGAGGACTGAAACACTCCAAAGCGAAAGAGCTCATTGCGATGCGATTGTGGGGTGCCTGGGTTGAACACAAGACTCGGACAAAGAAGTGAACGAAGGAGGGCCAGAAGAGGAGAGGAGAGGAGAGGAGAGGAGAGGAGAGGAGGAGAGGGGAGGCCTACTATAGTACCTAGTCGACGCAAATGTAGATAATAGAAGAGCGGCCTGGGTTGTCCCTTTTTCAAATATTGCGATGGTCGCAAGGTCCGTTTCTATTCTCTGGACCGGATCGCGACTGCCAGTGAAGATCTCGAGTCCGTCGCCATGATCCTCCGAGGCTCTCAAGGCTCTATAATGACACAATACTAGGTACTAGATGTCTCCTTTCCTTCTCGTCCTCGATGACTGGCCTCAAATCCGCAAGACTTGACAGCGGCTCTCGATGCCGTCGAATATACACGTATTATCGATAGGCACATATTGCTTCGTGATGATCTTGATCACCTCCTGCGCCACCATCCCTCCCGTCACGGCAGATATGTTGTGGAGCTCGCCCCCCTTTGCCCTCGCCAGCTCTTCGGCGACCTGGGTCACGCGCTCCTTGCCATACAGGGCCGGAGCCGTCTTCCCGATGGCCGCGACGATGTCCGCGGCGCTCAATATTGGGTCGTGGGAGATTGCGTTCAGCGCGAGGTAGATGGCTATCAACGACATTGGCATCTCCGGCCCGGCGATGGCAGCTACTTCGTCGTTGGCCAGCTCTTTGTCTGTAGCGCTCATACCGTCTTCCTGTTAGCCAGCTTTTTTTTTTCCGATCAAGATATGACGGAAAACCGCCCTCTCGTCCGCAGAGATCACGTACCGACCACTTCTGATATCGAAATCGACCCCGGGCCTGCCGTGTTGATGAGCTTAATAAACCGTGCATTCTTGCAGAAAGCCTCCACCTCTGCCACTTCAATCGTCTCCCCCCCAGCATTATCGCGAACCATCTCCAGAACCTCCTTGACGTCCTGTCTGGCCTTGTTCTTGTACACGTTCTGAAGCCTGATGTAGACGCTGGATTGCGCCTTCATGTCCGGCAATCCGCCGGAGACGGGCAGCCGCTGGTGCTTCTCGTAAAAGCCCCTGACCGCGTTGGCGATGATCCAAAAGCTGGACTTTACTGGCGCATCGGCTGGGTGCTCGTAGTCAAAGACCCCCTTGAGGTCGCTTGGAATGGTAGACGGGACGACGTGTTTCATGACTGCAGCCGCGGCCTCTTCGAAATTCTCCTCTCCGCCTTCTGGATTGTCGCGCCTCATGGCTTGGGTGATGACAGTGCGAAAGGCGGTCTTCTCTGCGTATGACGTCGGATAAGCCCCTTCATGACCCTTTTTCCATTTCTCCAGGTAGTGCAGGAGGATCACGACCATGGGTAGGTGGCCATGCTCGTGATCATCGAGACCTTCCATGTCGCTTGTCATGACACTTGCAAACTCGGTCAACTCAGACCAGGGGGCCAGCAGCCTGAGATCGGTGGTTGCGGTTTCATCCGGGTGAGTATCGACGATGGGAAAGGTTCCCGGTAGGAGTGTGCGAAAGTAAGAGTAGAAGCCGACAGAGTGGACGGCAATGAGCGGGATGCGATGACGGCTGCCGTACTGCTCAATCACGCTGGTCTGCTCGGGCCGCAGTGGCAGGGTGTAGATGATCATGGTGAAGACCTCTTCTGATTTGTCGAGGAGATCTTGTAGATCGAAAGCTCCCTGAAGAACACACCTAATCAGCAACGGGGCTTCAATTGAGTGAAGGGTTCCAGAAAAGGGGGTTCATGCTATCACACACTGATTGCCTCGGGTAAAACTCTCCAGTCACCTCGGGGTTCAGCTCGACCAGGTACTCGGCACAGCATTGAGCTCTCGATTTTCCAAGGCACGATTCGTCAAGGAAAAAGTTGACACCGAGGTCCGCATCATCCACAACGGCCTCATCGGCAATGGTGAATCTGCCGATGCCCGGGAGGACCAAGTTCTTGAGCGTCTCAACGCCGACAGTGCCGGGGCCCGAATTGATCAGGAGTATGTTGGCCGACTCGACGGCTTCCTGGCCTGAGGCTGCCCAGAGCCGGAGCTGCCGATCATACTTGCGTTCCTTCGCTGTCGGACCAGACGATTCTAGGATCGGAGGTGTCTGGGCGAGGACCTCGGCCATATCGCTGAGGTCGAGATCGGGCTTGTTTGGAATGGCGGTGCTTCCCGCCTAGGTGAATCCCGTTTTGTTGATTCCTTGGGAGGTCAATGAAGTGAGAGACCCAAGAGGTCAATTTAAAGCTTCTGTGGTCAATCCAGCACTCTGCTCCACGGCGTGTCTTATGAGGGGGGCGAAGCTGAGTTGATGAGTGAGGTCGATGGATGAGGTCGCAGCGGGATGCATCGTCGGCCGTAGGTAGAGAGCACTGTATGAGCACTGTACATGCGCCCCACGAGTCTTGAGTCCGTGGCGCGGCTTCTTCACTCGGCCAACCACAAGTCAACAGAGACGATAATAATGTCCAAGCTCCCGCCGCTTGTGCTTTGCAGCCGTGCAACTCGCAGCTCTCCATCGCCGGCTACTCGAGATCTCTTTGCATACTGCTCGGCTCGCTGCAACGCGCGCGCAATGCAAGGCGATGAGGTATCTAGGGCTATTGAGCGTCGAGCTTCATCAAGCAATCTTTGCGAGTGTGCCCTCCAGGCAATGCGCTTCGCCCTGAGTTGCTAAGACCTGAGTCGGTACTACTATCAATTGGCATGGACTTGAAGGTAATGAAGTCAGAGTCAAGGGAACCCCTTTCCTGCTCTCAAGGTCCTTCCTGTAACGACGTGAACCCTCTCATGCCTGCCATTTTTTTTTAAGAATTGATGCTCGGATGGCTCTTTCCTTCTGCTCGGTCTCTCCTCCCTTGCCTTCCAGCGTGCCTCCCAGGGAATCCACGAATTAAGGAGGAATTTATGTCACGATCGAGGGACGAGAGATCGTGACGATCCTGCATTCACCCACGTCTCTCTGTGCGACTCCTGCGGTGTCGAGCAAACAGGACCACGGTGTTCAGCATGCCTCAAAGCAGGCAGCCTGGAGTAAGATGCAATGTCTGTGTTCTCCTGATACGAAGCTCGATTGTTGGTTGATGTGCTGCGGATCTTCCTTGATACTCAAAACTTACTTTCTTCTTAGGTGGCTTCAGTGCCTTGATTCCTACCACCTATCGCCAGATCTGGGTTCGGCGCCCTTTGAAACAAAGCTTTCCTCTCTCTCAAGCTTAAAACTCGGAATGGATCAATACCTCAAGCTCTTAGTATTCAATGCTCAGGCACACAGATGGCCCTGGCACACTCCTGCCATCTGATCTTCTCGCCATGAATCATGGAAGAATCGGATCCCTGGTAATGGCCAGACGCTACTGTCGATATCCGCTTGCAGAGCTCAAGCGAACTGGCTCTGGCTTTCAACTTCAAAGTCATCGTTGCACCTGACGAACCTCGAGGACAAGGTCACCTAGCTCGGAACTGGGCTTCGTGTTGGGTCCATCGCAAACGAGTGACCATCCAGAGAGGAAGGTGCCAGGCAAAAGACTCACCCGCTCTCTGCAGTGTCGCCGAATACCGTCTCCTCGAGATTCAAGAAACCAAATGTCCGAATCCCCTCTCTATCCGATCAAGAATTCCTTTTAACCGCAGTTTTTAGACAAAAGCATTCTTAGAGTCTCCCATCTCATCACCAGCGAGCGATCAATCGATCGCAGTCCTGCCGTTGCCGAATTCATCATACACTCTGGCCTTCAGAAGCATAGCGATGGCAAGCGCTGCCGATTTAGCACTCAAGGCGAACTACAGAGGGCGCCGATTGGAGATCGCCATCATCCCCGCTAATGGCGCAGGTCAAGGCTCGCGTGGAGGGGATCAGGAGGGTGGGGACGAGGCTCCCCTGAGTCTGCTTGCCGATACAAAGTCGACGAGAATGCCCTCTTTGCAGTTCTGGGTCCTTGCTTTCGGGTGGGTAACAAACGAAGAGCCCCGGCATACTGCTTCAGGTCCTCCGGATCCGATAGATGCGTGTGACTAACACATCGAGCAGCATCTCCATTGGCTTGTTCCTCTCGATGCTTGACACCTCGATCGTGGCGACCAGCCTCTACACAATAGGGTCAGATCTCGGTGCGATGCATACCATTAATTGGGTTGCTTTGGCATACACTTTGAGCTACCTGGGCTGCGCCGTTGCGTTTGCTCGCCTGTCGGATGTGATTGGGAGGCGTGACGCGTTTGTCATAGCGTATTTCATGTTCTTCGCCTTTTCCCTCGCTTGCGGCTTTTCACACACCCTACTACATTTGATCATCTTTCGAGCCTTTCAGGGGGCTGGTGGTTCAGGTCAGAAGCATCGCTGCCCTCTTTCCTCCATCCACCCAAATCTGTCATGCTGTCCACTCAGTTGCCCAATGCTGACAATGATACGGCTTAGGTCTTTATTCCTTGACCATGATCATACTTCCCGAGGTTTGTCCAAGAAAATACATCCAACACGTAGGGAGCCTGATTGGTTTGGTCATTGCTGCCGCCGGGGTTCTGGGGCCTGTTTTGGGTGGCCTGTTGACGAAGCATGCGAGTTGGAGATGGATATTTTGGATCAAGTCCGCAACCCCCCTTAATCTCATCCCCTGAGCTCCTCCGTCATATTGCTAACGAGGAATAAAGCGCGCCCATTGGAGGCATTTCCATCATCCTATTCGTCATCTGCTGGCCCCAGAGTGGTTTTCTGCCTCATACCCGGCAACGATCTTGGAAAGAGCTCGACTTCTTCGGCAGCATTCTTCTTATCGCCTCGGCCGTGCTCGTCATATTTGCGTTCCAAAATGCGGGGGAGTCCGGCTTGGAGTCCTGGACTAGCATCGTATTCGTTGCGCCCTTGGCTGCGGGGGTGTTCTGCTGGCTGGTACTCCTATTCTGGGAGTGTGTCGTAGACAAGTGGTTGAGGAACAGCGTGTCTGCGGCTTGGCCGATCAGCCTTTTCCGCAATCGCCTCTACGGGGCCGCGGCGCTTTCGACGCTCTTTCTGGGATTCCCTTACCTGCTGCTCATCTTCTCATTCCCAATCCGAGCGCAGGTGGTCAGCGGCAAGGATGCGCTGATGTCTGGAGTGATGCTGCTTCCTATGCTCGGGGCGACAGCCCTGGGAAGCATGATTTGCGGGAGGATCAAGACCATGGCCAGCTATCTCCCTCAGACGATGACACTCGGAGCGTGTTTGATGGCCCTGGCATGCGGGCTCTTCATGACCGTGTCAGGGTCTGGAGATGACACCAAGGCTCTCGGGTTTCTGTCCTTTGCTGGCCTCGGATTCGGATTATCGACAACTGCAGCGACGATCCTCGCAACGGCTGAAGCGTCGATCGAGGACCATGGTATGTTTGCCCGAGAATTGAACCCGTCTACGGGCGTTTCTGTTGACATATCTCGAACCTTGTCTAGCACCTGCTCACGGAATCCTCGCCCAAATGAGAGTCTTGGGGGGCAGTCTCGGCATAGCCACGTCGACCATTCTCATTCAGGGCAGGGTTCGCCGAGATCTCGGTGCTCTTTTCTCACACGACCTCATGGCGGCTTTGGCCGAAGGCGCCAATGAACTGTCACGGCAGGATCTGGACGCCGTCCGACGAGCCTACATCAGCGCGTTCCAGGAGGGCATGATCATCGCTACGGCAGTATCCGGGGCAGCCATATTCCTTGCCATGTGCGGCTTCGGAGGCGGCAGGAAGAAATCGAAAACCGAGACCCATACTTTGTTCTGAACTCGACAGGATCCAATGGCCAGCAAGCTGGAAAGTTCGATCGGATCATGAGCCACAGCTAGGGGCTTCCTGGATGGACAGTAGAATGGCCATTGGTCCTTGTCAGCGAAGAGGATGGGCAAGTCCTGGCGTGAAAAGGCTCTACGGGGTACCAAGCGTTCGGTTTCGCGTGAAAGATGGAATACCGGTACGAGGCCTGCCGGGGAATGTAGGATCTGGTTAGCGTTTTTGTTTTGATTAGGATTAGACGATTATAAATATCGAAAAGATTGGATCTCTGTGCCTTGTCGGCGGGGGTAATGTACTAAGCACATACGTTGGAGTTGGAGAGAATCAAGAGGCTCATTGCCCTTGATTCATCCCGATGAGGGTGCTTGAAAGCCGGCGATGATTGCGTGCTGCCGACATGGGATGTTGTCATGGCGCGAGGGGAATCCTGCGGGGCAAGTTGCCGCATTTTACCATTTTGAGATCGACGTCTCCTATCAGATGGTATCTCCGCTTGCAGACTCTGGGAGATGCCTGGGTTGTATGGACAGCGCATCAAGAGAATGAACAGACAGAACGGTCTCTCATTTGAGGTCAAGATGATAATATTCGTGGGATTTGGAGAAGAAAGAATTCAATTCAAAGAAGGGGGCGTAAATGTCACTGGCAGGCGCAGCTCTCCATCACAACTTCCGTTTTGGGAGCTGAGCTTCAAGACGGCAAGAGCTGGGGCCGCACCTTCTTCTCCATCACCTTTAAGAGTCCCTGACCTCCAATTTCAATGCTGAGATGCTCTAAAAAGGGTCGAAAATCAGCTTCAATTTCTATGATGGCGATGGCAAGTGAAGAAGAAGAGAATAAATACAGTACTATTATTCTAGAGGGGCTCGCGTTGGGCCTGGAGTCATGGAGTCCATTAATTAGTTTCCCGTGCTAAAAACGGGCCATTCCTTGACGGGCCGCGGTTTTTTGCCTGTGATGGATTGATCGATCTCACCCCTCCAAGCGGCCGATCCATAGAGTGACTCCCATCTTTTTTCCCTCAAAATGCTTGATCCATTTGACTCTTCTTGATCCCTCCCAATACTATTTAAGTCATCCTTGATGCCTTCGTCCCTCTGCCGTCGTGCCGCGCCACAGCTCCTCCGCCGCCGTGATCTGATTTCCTCCAGGACTGCCCCCCTCCTCTCCCTAACGAATCCTGCTATTACTACCAGTACTCGCACTGGCATCGCTACACACTTGATACAATCGAGCCCTTCCACATCACCACTCCGGGGCCTCACTCTCTTCTCATCCCCCTTCTCGACATCCCGCGCCATGGCCTCCGCAGCAGCAGCCAAGCGCCTTAACGGCAAGACCATTCTCATCACGGGCGCATCCGCCGGCCTGGGCCGCTCGACGGCGCTCGAGTTCGCCCGCACGAACCCGAGCGGCGGGCTGAGGCTCATCGTCACGGCGCGCCGGCTCGAGGCGCTGCGGGAGCTCGCGGCCGAAATCGCGGCCGAGACGGCCGGCGGCGTCGAGGTGCTGCCCGTGCAGCTTGACGTGACGGATGCGAGCGCCGTAAGGGGCTTCGTGGACAGCCTGCCCGAAGCGTGGAGGGACATCCACGTCCTGGTGAACAATGCGTGGGTCTTGCTCTGATTTCATTGCCTATCTTCTATTTGTCATCTCTCCTTTGCTTCAATCCTGTGTGGTGCATAGCATATTGCAGAGATCTCGGGGCTAAGATGATTGCAGCGGCCTGGCTTTGAGGATGGACCGCGTGCCCGACATCCAGGAGGATGATATCAACACAATGTTTGCAACCAATGTCACCGGCCTGATCAACATGACGCAGGCCATCCTGCCCATCTTCCTCAAGAGGCCGGACGGGGGCCAGGGAGACATCATCAACATCGGCTCCGTGGCTGGTAGGCCTTCCCCTCCCCCCCCCCCTCCCCGCGCATCCATCGATTTGTTTCCCCTCCGTGAGCCGTGGACTGACTTCGGAGTCGCACGCAAACAGGCCGTGACCCGTATGCCGGAGGTGCCATCTACTGCGCTTCCAAGGCTGCCGTCCAGGCCTTTACCGAGAGCATCAGAAAGGAGCTCATCGCCACGAGGGTCAGGGTCATTCAGATCGACATTGGCCAGCTCGAAACGGTACTGCCATGCCCCCCCCGGGGCGCCTTGCGAGTTCAGGGCAGATCGGCTAATCGTCATAGGAATTCTCGCTCGTCCGCTTCGGCGGCGACAAGGCAAAGGCCGCTGCCGTCTATGCGTAAGCCTTTACATCTCCGGCCCCCCCCCTTCCTCCTCTCTCTTTAGCTCTCTGGGCCCCGTGCTGATCATGCATGATGGATGCAGCGGCTGTGAGCCTCTTACCCCGGAGGATGTTGCTGAGCTCATCGTCTTCAACGCGACCCGGCGCGAGAACGTCGTCGTGGCGGACAGCTTGATCTTCCCCAATCACCAGGTTTGTCTTCCATGATTCTCCTTCATTCATGATTGTTGAAAACAAGGTCGCTGACCGAACCGCTCGCAGGCATCTGCAACCGTTTTGCACAGAAAGTCATCTTAAATGGGGGAGCCATATAGAATAGATTTCTTTTCATTTCCGAAGTACCAAATAGAGAATTTTGAATGGATTTTTCCTACTTTCTCCAAGGATTGATCTTGGTCTGCCAAAGAAAGAAAACACTCCAAAAATGATGCACCGACACGCGTGGGAAATGTTCGAAAGTTTCTCTTGCCCCTGATCCACGCAGCCCGAGCTGTAAACAGCAAGGACAAAGAATTCAGGGGCCTTCTATGGTCGAAGATTTGCTCTACCAGTGTTCCGTTAAGGATTCGCTCTGGGATGAATCGAACCCTTGCCGTCAACAAGTGACAGCACCACTGGGGGGGGATTTGGGGGATGATGAGAGAGAGGAGGGGAGAGGAGGAGAGGGAACCAAAGGAGAGAGAGAAAAGCGGAAAAGGGAGTTTGTATTGTGTCAACTTGCCCACTACTAGACCTTGGCCTTTCAACTCGAGCAGGCGAGGAATGAACGAAGAAGAAGCCGTCATGATATCGTTTTATAACCATGTTCCGAGACGCCACGCTGCCGCGAGAGGAAAACAAAATTAACAACAAAACTAGAATGTCAAAAGCAAATCCCGAGTATCAAGCCCAAGACGAGTGGAACATCTCAGAGGGAGGAGACGCTGAATTATGGGCTCCTTATTCCCCTTAGTCCCCAATGTGCTGGAAGAGAGGCGATGTCGACTCTCCGTAGTGGTTGCGGCGGATGGCCTCTGCCAGGAGGAACGACAAGTCCAGGATGACGAGCTTGCGGTTGTTCCTGATTCGCTGCTCGTCAATGGGGAAACTGTTGGTCACGACGATGGTGTCGATGCACTGGCATGCCTGCAGCTGCTCCAGGCAGTCCTGGCCAAATATGCCGTGCGTCGCGATGCAGTAAACCTTCTTGGCCAGCCCCTTCTTGACGACCGACTCCGCCGCGGCGATCCACGACCCGGGCTTGTCAATCATGTCATCGACGATGAAGACGGTCCGGCCCCGGACGTCGCCGACCAGCGTGATCATGTGCTCCGCCTCGGACTGGAGATCGTTGTCTTCCTCGTCCGAGCTGGCCTCCGGCTCGCCGCCGCCGGCCAGGGACTGGCGCTCGGGCGCGAAGAAGGACGACGCGTGGGACATGACCATCGGGTCGTCCTCGTGGACGCTGTTGTTATCCGTCGTCGACCTAGCTGGTGAGGCGAAGTCGTCCTCGACGATGTGACCATGGATCAGACGACCGCGGATGACTTCCTGAGCGCGCCGATCGTCGTAATCGGCGTCGGCGGCGTTCTCGGCCGCCTCCGGAATCACGGTCGCATCGGAGAGATGGCGCATCGCGGAGATGGACGGGGAATCAGCGGCGCTCGATCTTGCGGATGACCTGTTCTGGCCCGCGGATGAGGAATTTGAGTCCGCGACGCCACCCGCGACCGGCTCCCCCGCGCGCGCCATCTTTTCCTCGGCGGCCATGTAGCGGCCCATCGTGCCCGACTCCAAGGCGGGCCGCCTGTCCGGGTCGTGCAGGTGCATCATGAAGCTCGGCGCCGAGCCCATGCCTCTCCTGCGGTCGGTGGTGACCATGCCGAAGTTGAGCTTGAGGGCATCGGCGAGCGACGTCACCCGCTTGGTGCCACCGGGGTTCTTGGACACCACGACGGCCTCGCGCCAGTTGGAGACGTTGCGCCGGATCCACTTGGCGATGAGGGGCTCGGCGTGGAGATTGTCGACGGGGCACCTAAAGAAGCCCTGCATCTGGGAGGCATGGAGATCGACGGTGATGACGTGCTTAACGCCAGCGACGCCGAGGAGATTGGCCAGCATGCGCGCCGTGATGGCCCCTCTGTACGACTTCTTCTTTGACTGGCGGCTGTACGGGAAGTAAGGGAGGACGGCTGCGGCAGTGAGCACAACGCCAATGCCAGACCCGGGTGAAGGAGAAGGGAAAGCAAGAGGAGTTGGAAGAAGAACCAGGGCAATCGAAGGGAGCAGGAGACCAACCCGTGACTTTGTTAGCCGAGCCGCCTTTGCAGGCCGAGATCATGATGAGCAGCTCCATGATGGAGTCGTTGATCTTGGGACTCCCCGACTGTATGACAAAGACATCCTTCTCTCTGACGCTGGTCAGGATCCTGACACTCGTCTCGCCCTTAGAGCTTGAGTCAGTCTCGACTTTTCTGCCATGTCTTCCTGATGATGTGGAGGAACCGTAAAAAAAGACGAGGAAAGAGAAGAGAAGAGAAGAGAAGAGAAGAGAGAAACAAAGGCATGCAGCAAAGAGCTACAGGAAGCTCACATTGGAGAATTGGGTCAGCTCCGCATCCGCAGGAGTCATGCCCAGGTTCTCACATATTTGACCCGTGAGAGCTGGGCACGAGTTGCCAGCGAAAATGAGCGTATTCCGCATCGTAATTCGTGACCGACCCTGCGAAAGAAGAGGAAGAAGAAGAAGAAGAAAAAGAAGAAGGGGGAGAGGGTCGGACGTGGGAGGAGGAGAGAAAAGCGAATGCGGGTTTTGGAGCCTGGAAGCTTTTTTTTCTCTCTCCCAGGGATGAATACAGTGTGTGTTGGGAGCCTGGGACTGTGGACGCCGTTGTCTCGGGGCGCCGACGGGCCGCTGCGTCGCCCAGTCAGAGCTTCTGTAGCGCCACTTTGGAGCTGCGCGCCCCGCCGGTTTGCCGAGTGGGCACAGTGTGGGGAGCTTATCTGGCTGTCCGCCCTCCGCTGTGGGGCTGCGGCGGGGTCATGAAGATACCGAACCTCAATAATCTGGAAGTGCGCAGTCCTCAATGTTGATTTCCAACGATCGAGTCGGCAGAAAGGATGCAGCGGAAATTTTGTCCTTTGGCCAAAGATCTGCGTCATATCTTCCGATGGAACCGCAGCTTGCAGTGATATCATTGAATTGATGTGATTGCTCAATTGCCTCGGGCCGCGAATCACATTGATTGATTGATCAATCAATGTCGGAGTACTCGTACGAACGGGGCACAAGTGCACAGATTGAGTGTGGGCTCGCTAAGCTAATCGCACGAGCCACATACGAGCCACAGTTGTCTTCTCTCGATCTGTGGCTGAGCAGAGGCTCCTCTTCTTTCGACGTCGAAGCATCAATTAATCGAAAAATCAGAAAACATCAATTAACATCCCATCTTCATCCGGTCCTCACCAACATTGACGACTTGTCGACGCGCAACTCGCCGATGGAGCGACAAGTCCCTCGTCTCTCTGAACTTCGACTCCCAGAGCAATGGGAATACCTCACCTCATAGCGACTCTAGAGCCCTACGCCGAGCATGGGGCCCTTTGTGGTGAGCAGGTGGTCATTGACGGGCCAGCCTTGGCCTATCACGTTCTCTACGTATGCAGGGCCAATGGCATCAGCCAGCCGTCGTATCGTGTCCTGGGCCGGGCCGTGATCCGATGGCTCGACGAGCTGGAAAAGTCTTCGGAATCGACCATGTGAGCCTCCTCGAGGGTATTCCCCATGCCAGTTCAAAGGTCTGACTCGGCCACGTCCTGCTCTCATCGAGCGCAGTCAGCACATATACTTCGATGGCTCTCTTCCATCGTCAAAGCAGCACGTGCGGATGGAGAGGATGATGAAGAGCAACTCCCGCATCGAAGAGTTCTTCAACTCCAATCCCAAGGGGTGTCCGATCCCACGACCTCAGCAGGGAGGGGGCGACCAGGTACCGGCATTTGATGTCTTCGAGGCCGCGACTCCCGGGACCAGACCTCCTCCGGATCCCGGTTTCTTGGTCCCAGCCGTCATCGACGCCGTCCGCAGCTCCCCCCGCTATCGAGACCGCTTCTCCGTCGTGCCCGGCGAGGCCGACGCCTTTTGTGCCAGGCACGTCGCCCAGCACGGCGGGACGGTCATGACCTCGGATTCCGACCTGCTCGCCCACGACCTCGGCAACGGCAAGGTCGTCTTCCTGCGCGAGATCCACCGGACCGCCGAGGGGCAGCTCTCCTGCCTCATCTTCAACCCGCGAGAGATCCACGGCAGGATCGGGCTGCCAGCCTCCGTGGAGCCCTGGCGCTTCGCGTACGAACGGAAGCACTCGCCCCATGCGACGCTCTCGCGGCTCGTCAGCGCGTGCTCTCTGCCCGTCGTGGACGCGGTGGGCTATGATGAGTTTCGCCAGCAGTACCTGCACCGCCAGGACGCCGGAGCGTTGCCGTCGCTTGTGGCGAGCGGCGGTGCGACTCCACTGCGCCTCGACGGGCTGGATCCCAGATTATCGGAACTGATCCTCCAGCTGGGGCCCGACGCAGCGGACGCCAGCATCTTCCTGCCCGCCCTCATCGAGAACCCTCTGAGGGGAACCGTCTGGGAGCCCAGCATGTCGACGAGGCGGCTGGCGTACTCCATCGCCGGCTGGTTGACGGGCTGCCCGCCCTCGCTCCCGGTTTACGAATTCAGGCGCGTGCGCCAGCGCAGCCAAAAAGGGCGACAGCTCACCCTCATACATCCGGACGACATCGCCGCCACAATCAGCAGCAGCATCCTCGCCATTCGGCGCTCGACGCGCAAGAGCGCGGGCGACGCCGATCCCCGCCATTGGATCATCCTGTCCTTCCTCCTCGACGTTGCGGGGTGCGAGGAGCAGGGCAAGGCCAGCCATCTCCTCGAGACGCTCAGGAAGGGCTACACGCCATCGCCAAAGTCCGCCGGAAGGCTGCCATGGGACATTGCTCACTTCGCGGCGCAGGTCCAAGCCAGCCTGTACTCGCTCAGGATCCTAGCGCAGGTCCTCGGCCTCCTCCCGAGGGACTGCGAGGGTGCATTTGGCGGCAGTCTTTGGCAGCTGCGGGGGCTGCTGTCGCGGTTTCCATCCCTGCGTCAGTTCCCGGATACGTCGGACATCGTGAAAATCCTAGAGCCTACAGCGCGGGAGCAGGCCTTGGAACTCATGAGGACCTTGGGCAGTGTGGGAGAGGACCCCTCGGACCACAAAGTCCCCTGCGAGACACGAAAAGTGAGGAAGCAAAATGGGTCCAGGGAGAAATCACTGACAGGTACTACACGCCCATCACCGGCGGCGCTCGGCAGGAGCATGAAGCAAAACATGTTTAGCCTCCTTGATTCTGATCATTGATTCATCCAAGCGAGAAATGGAATTGAAGTACATCAGCCTTTGCCGCCCAGCAGCATTGACCAAGATGTCCAGAGTAAACAAAAACCTCACAAACTCCGAATGGCTCCTCTGAAACGAGCTCATCAACCTTTTCTCCCCACACGTCGCAGGTGATGCGCTTTTTTTCCCTAAGCATGGCTTGCATCCAAACACCCGTGAATGTCTTCCAACAGCTGCGAAACATCATCTGAGCTTTCTTGAATCTCTTTCACATCCGCCAGCAGCTCCTCGTGATTGTTTCCGCCCCCCGAGGCTTGTATGATCCTCCAGGCCCTGCGGAACTCGTCTCGGATCGAGACGATGCCGTTGTGCGTGACCGTGCGCGCCACGTTGTGGTCCAGCTCGAAGGGGTCTTCAATGGCAAAGAGGTAGCGGAGGCGAATCTCCTTGATGTGCTGGTTCTTTGCGCCCGACTGCTCCGTCCTAGCCTGCTGGTCATTCTCGCCAGTCGCTCCCGGCTGGGCATGGCTCGATGCTTGGTTCGGATCCCCCGGCTGGCCCGCGTCGGCGGCAGGTCCGCCGTCGCCTGCGTAGACCGTCTTCGCGCCCGTCCACCCCTTCTCCTGCTTGGACAGCAGACCCCCGTGAGAGCGCAGGCTGAGGACGTCGCGTCCCCAGTCGAACCCGCGCTTGGGCACGGTGCTCATCGCGCCGCTCTGGGCGAAGTACTCGAAGAAGCCCCGCAGCAGGTCCCCTAAGCTGGCCGTGCTCTGGTTCAACTGATTGACCATTGCGAGCTGCAGAATCTCCTGCTCGTTCCTCCAGAATTGAACGTCGTAGCCCTTGCAGGTCGTCATGGCCTCGGCCTCGGCGGGCGGCATGCCGGGCCACGTCGATGACGGCAGCCTCTGCAGATTGGGACAGACGAAAGGCTGGGCGATGTGGACGAGGTAGTGCAGCACCATCAAGACGTAGCCGTAGCTGCTCAAGGTGCCCCGGTAGCCCGAGTTGATCCCGCGCGCCTTTGCCCAGTGCTTGACGAAGAGAACCATGGGCTTGACGCGAGGGTCCGTGAGCGCGTAGCAGCGCAGGAGGGCGGTGTTCTGGAGGGCAAGATGGGCCGAGAAGTTGATGTCACACTGCGCGCCGAGACCCGTCTTGGGGAATTCGAGGGGGTCCCGAAACCTGCCATGCGATTGGGACGGTAGCGCTCCGTGGAGATCCTTGAACATCCTGAGCGTAGCGATGGCGGGTGCTGAATCAAGAGGCAAAGGCACGATGAATCCTTTGGAGCTCTTGACGAGCGGCGAACGTAGGTCTTCAATGTACTTCGTTATGCTCGCAGTCTCGCCCTCATCGAGCGCCATGTCAAGCAATGCTCTCTTAAGGTCGCGAGCCAGAGACAGACTTCGGTGCCGGCACGCAACCGCCTGCAATTCTGACTGATCCGGATGTGCTTTGAAATAGGCGGCAACCGCATCGCGCACGTCGCCAGGTTGGATGCCTTGAATGTAGCGGCGCACAATGACTCGTTCAACCTCGGGGCTCGAGGCTTGATGAAGATCCGGAAGGGTCCGGATCCCGTGGACTCTGACATAGTACTGAGAAGGAGACTCCTGCTCTCCTTGCTCAAGGAGGAGCAATTGGATTGATGGGATCCTCTTGATCTGATCAATGGCGAGCTCGAGATCCTTAGAATACGCGATAACGTCGAGGCCAAGTGTCGATTTTGACTGCAACGTTTCCCAATCGTGGATCGCCTTCATCAGATGGAAATTGCATCCCTCAAATAGGGGCCGGTGGGCCCAGTCATCCCAAGCCTGTAAAATCTGCTCGCCTTCGACTTGAATCATCAGTCCCGCAAGGGGCCGGAAGTAATTGGATTGCGGCTTGTCCTCTAAGGAGATGGAGGGGTATCTCGATATGCGTTCCCGAAGGCGAGCATCAAACAGACCGCTGATGAAGGCCTGGCATACCCTGTTGAGGATCTCCCAATCGACGTCGGAGAACTTCCTGTAGTTGGAGACGTTGACGTCCCGCCCGCCGGCTCTTCTGAGGATACGATTCGCCAGAGCACAATACGAGGCGAGCGAGCTTTTCGACTTCTGCTGGAGTTGGAAATGCTGAGGCTTGCCGCTCTGACGGCAGGGAACCTGGAAGTCGCCGGGAGACGCAGGGTCAGCGCCGGTCGAGGCCGTCTCCTCGTGGTGCTCATCATCGTGGCCACGAGTCGGGCCATCCTGTTCCTGTTCATCTTCGGCGCCATCCGCCTTGTCGTCGTCTTGGCCCGCCTCCCATCTCGAGCGCGCATCCAAGAGGCGCTGACGAAGTGTTTCCGGAGGGGATTCGCAGAGCTTGATGATGGGCACTCTTGTCCTGCTGAGCAGCCTCGCGCCGAGTCCGGCATTCAGGAAGGCCTTCTCGAGCAAGCGGGGGATCGGAGATCCAGGGGCATCGGGCTGGAGCCGTGAATAGGGAGACAGGAGCCCAAGGTCCATGTCCGAATCCTTGGTGGCAAAGCCGGAAGCGAGACTGCCGAAGCATTTGAGCTGCACAGACGATGCGGGGAAGGACGGGTCTGCCTGCTGATCTTGCTCGTAACGGGCGACAACCTGGCGGCTAATGTCTTCGATGCGTTGCCTGAAGGCTTCCTTTCGGGCAATTTCATCTATTTCGATCTCGGCGCCTGTCACTGTCTGGCGACAAAGGGTGTCCAGGTAAGCGACCTGCTTGGCGAGATCATCGAACGAGATGCGCGGGCGAAAGTATTGACCGGCACTGCTAGCAGCATGGCGATGACCGCGGCCACGAGTTGCGGCCGGGTTTGCGAAGTAAGTCGCTGGTGGGGTCGAGAAGTCAGCAGAACGCTGAATCGAGTGTGAGCTAGGTTGCCGTGGTCCTCTCCAGAAATCGCGAGCACGCGCAGCGTCGAGATCCAATCGCTGAGACGGAGGATGAGGATGAGAATGGGGATGAGGATGAGGATGAGGGTGAGGATGAGGTGCCAGAGGCGGGGGGTGAGAATAAGCGGGCGTGTGTCGTTGATGGTGAGGCGCGGGCCGGGCCGGATGGGCCTGGGACGGTCCCTGATGTCGTGGATCCGGGGTGATGGTGAGCTGAGCGTTCATCTGGCGCCTCTGGGCCTGGTTCGGGCGTCGCTTGGCTGGCTTCGGGGACGAGGGCACGGGTTGGCCAGGCAGTGCCGTCGCCGCATTTGATGATGGGCCAGAGGGAGGGGCAGGGCCGGGCGCCTCCACGGCCGAGTTGAAACGTCGATGTGCCGACTGCAGATGGGACGGCTCGAGGCGAGGGAATGCGCCGGGGTCTGGTGCGCCAGGACTGCCGTCGCCCTGTGCGTTGTGAGTGAGGATGAGGTTGCGGAGACGGTCCTCGATGCCCGGGGCTGCGTCGCTGGCTGGGCCTCTTCTCCTCCAGTCCATATTGCTTTGGCGGTTTGCCATGACGCCTGCTTCAGGCGCCTGAGCCTGTGTTTGTTGGCCGCAAAGGCCGGCTGAAGAATCGATTGATGGTGGGCTCGAAGCAAGGCGTCTGACTTCGAGGTTTCCCCCTCTCAATGCTCGATGGAGATCAGGACATGCAGGACCGCGATCGAGAGAGAAAAGACGTTGCCTATTTTTCTCCGTGCGCGGTGCTCAAGAATGACGAGGGCTGCCTTGGGAGTCAAAGAAACAAATGCTGCTGCTTATGACATGTTATTCTTGGACGATGGAAGCTGTCGATGTCATTGATGGCAATGGATCTGGCGATCGTGACCCGGGGCCGGGGGCTCAACCGCCTGAGAGAGGCGATGGATTGATCTCGAGACGATTGAATGGATGTAGGAATGAAGTTGGCGATGGAATAAAAGCGAAGCAATTTGGGTCGATGATCCGTCACTGGATCACTCGTTCCCCGTCAACATCAATACCTATGTATGTTAAATTCTTAGCTCAACTCGAGGGTAGCATGTTGTAGCTGCGTTAGGGTTGCTCCAGGGTAGCCGTTGAAACTGCACGGGACATCAATTGATACCTATGTACTTGGATTGAACTGGGAGAGCTTGGGTCGGGAGTGATCCATTCCCTCCAGCTGGCCCGATATGAGCCCACAGCACAGCCCTGTAATAATATGCATGTAGATGTGGCCTCAAGCTGGAATACAAGCCCAGCAGGGACCCTGTTTCCATTGATCAGTCTGCTTGAGACAAGGCCGAGCTGAGCTGCTGGTTCTCCGCAAGTGGCAAACGTCATCCTCGGGCAGTCAAAGGAAGATCGCTTAAATACTACGGAGTACTGGTAGTACTATGGGGGAGACGCTCGCGTAGTCGCTACATGCGCAAGCCAAGCCCTCTGCTGGAGTGCCCACTAAAGAGCGGCCTGTGTAGTGGACGCACACGCCTGAAAGAGCCAAGCGCAGAGCTCTGATGGCGACATGCCGAGTCCCTCCTCGGTACCTGATACTTGCGCTTCTCGAAGTGAGCTCGAGGTCAGCGTTCGCTTAGTCAGCAAGGCCTTCCTCAGGACGTCGCCTTTGCGTCTCGAGCCTCGATGGATCGATCGATCTATTGATGTCTTCGGCTTCAACCTTGCAAACCCGCTGCCACGCCGACCACCACAGACATCACGTACATATTGCAGACTTATTGTTCTCGTATGAGCTGCTTCGAATTGATCGTCAGCGAGAAAGACCAAGGGGAGCCTTCTATCCTCCACCGATGAGCGCCGAACACCTCGTCATCTGACGCTGCCGCCGCAGCTCAACCTCAACCCGTCCGCCTCCACCCGACGAACTCGTCCAATCGACCGCCCACCGCGCAGACTCCTCCTCCCTGCCCAGCCCCCTCAGGATCGAGGAGAATCGTTGCTGCCATGAATCCGGAGCCTCCGAAGGACTCCAACGGGGGCCCACGACCCTCCAAGCCCAATCCCCTGCGCCCGCTCCGAAAGAAACCCGTCAATCCTCTTGTCGCCTCCCGGAGGCCCGCTCCAAAACCCAGCCCGGCGCCGTCGAGTTCCACCTCTTCACAGCATCCTGGCGCGCAGAACGGCTCGAAACCGAGCCTCAACGAGATTCGCGCGCAGTATGGCGGCTGGAGTGGGCCGCCGCCGCCCCACCCGTACAACGACATCCCCATCATGACGACGAAAAAGGCCCTGCTCGACGGCATCAGGTATCATATGATGAAGTTCACGCAGGCCAAGCTCGGCGACAAACCCGTAGACCCCACCGACCAGGACGAGTTCGCCAGGCCCGTGACCCTCCACAGGCGCGACGCCCGCCAGCCTCCCCCGGGAAGGGCCGTGAAGGTCGAGGAGCCCGAGAAGCCGCCCGTGGATCAGCACGAGATCGAGCGGCTGGCCCAGATCAAGGCAGAGCGGGAGGCGCAGAGGGCCATCGACCAGGCCAAGATAGCGCCCGTCGTCAAGGACACTCAGCCCAAGCGGCCTAAGAAGCAGAAGGAGGAGAAGACGAGCTTCAACAGGGCCCCGAAGACGTCTGCTGCCAAGAAGGAATCCGACCTGCGCTATGAGGAGGCCCTGCCGTGGCATCTAGAAGACGTCGACGGAAAGAACATCTGGGTGGGGAGCTACGTCGCCGCCCTCTCCGAGGCAAACGTCGCCTTTGTCATCGACAAGTCTGTCTTTCGCATGGTCCCGCTCGAGAAGTGGTACAGGTTCACCGCCAAGCCGCCCTTCCAGCCCTTCACCATCGACCAGGCCGAGGCCTTTATGAACCGAAAGGTTGACGTCGGGCGCTGGGTCATGAAGGACGAGGAGAAGCGAGCCGGACTCGTCGACCTCGAGGCTACCCGGCGACTCCTGTCCGGGAGGGGCCAGATGATCAAGCGCGAGAGCGAGACCTTCAGGATGGCCTCCAGGTCAGAGAAGATGGAGCACGACGAGCTCGACATGTCCGGCGACGAGTTCCAGGACGATGACGAGACCCCCCACTTTGAGCGCAACGACGATGAGGAGACCAAGGAGTCCAAAGACAGGATCCGAAGAGAGCAGCTGGGCGCCAATCTCTTCGGCGACGGTGATGAGCAGGAGGTCGACAGAGAGCTCCAGGAGCTGCTGCGAGAGGAGCTGGAACGCCAGAAGTACGGCAAGACAACCAAGAAAGCCCTCATAAAGAGGGACCGTGAGGACATATACGAGAGTGATGACTCGAACGATAACCCCTGGAGCAGCTCCGTAAGTGCCAAACTCGCTCATGACCGACCTCTCGCTTTTCCTAGATCAGCGGCCAGCAATCTGACTGACATGACCCCTCTAGTCCGAGGAATCGTCTGACGAGGACGAGGACGAGGCCAACAAGGAAGAGGACAAGAAAGACGGCGAGGGCAAGGAAGGACAGGCCGAGGGTAAAGACAAAGACAAGGCGAAATCCCTGGGGAACAAGGGGACTTCGACTCCGCAGTCGTTGCAGAAGCAAGCCGAGGCCTCTAAGAAGGGTAAGTCCCTCAAACGAGCCGGCTCCCCCGCCCTCTCCGAATCCAGCGGCAATGAGTCCTCGCGCAAGAAGTTGAAGAAGGCATCGGCCGCCGCTGCTGCCGCCGCTGCCGCGGCGGCTGCGGCTCCCGGAAGTCGCTCAGGCACCCCGCTGCCAACCACGAATACGGTCCGCCGCCCTAAGATTGCAGTGGGCTCTGGGAGCGACGGGGAGGCCACGGCCGGTGAGATGTCGGATTCCGCGGCGCCCAAGAAGAAGATCAAGATCGTCGGCAGCTCAAAGGGGACGCCCTCAGCCTCTCGTGCTGGGAGTCCCATTCCTATCCAAAGTTTGTCCCCCCCCCCCCCCCCCTTTTTTTTTTTTCTCTGTCGCGGTCCCCCCTTCCTTTCTCCATCTTGATGCTGACAGGAACCGCGTTGCAGCAGCGGTATCGCCCGTTTCCTCTGCAGGCGGAGGGGTCATTGAGCCCTGGGAGATCCTGGAGAAGGTGCCAGCCGAGGGAATCGCTATTGGCGATCTCATCAGGCCGTTCCAGGGCCGCGTTGGCGAGGGTCCCGGCCGCATGCCCAAGGGGGAGTGGATCAAGCTTGTCAAGCAGCTCTGTGATTACGGCCCCGACAAACGCCTGCGACGACGGAAGTAGGGTTCACATCCCACAGGCGTGGTGGACCCGTGTCGGAGGAGGAAGAAGAGCTGTCCTGTTGTGAAGTGCTAGCACGAGCAGTAGACGCTGTGTGTATTGATATGGCATCGCCACAGCACCGAGCTTCGAGAGAAATTGCTCCCAGGTCTCGCTCCCAGGTCTAGGGAGGATGAGGGAAAGGGAGCGAGAAAGGGGGAGGGGAAGAGAGAGTGAGTGTATGTGCATTCGGGTGCCTGGGCACCTCGACCACACCAAAGCTGAGAACACAGAGAATCAGCCCAAGCTTGAGATTATTTCGAATTCACAGTCTTCGTGTCGACGAAGGGGTATCTCTCAATATTGCAAACATGCCATCGTAGTAGTTACTCGTCCATCTGCCATGCATAATCCAATCCCTTGTTGCGCTCCCGCCTGTTGAGCTGCTTGAAGCGTTCATTCTCGAACCCATTGCTCCTGTCCACGCCGTCCCACCGATACCCAGGCCTGATCCCGTACCGGTTCGGCGGCGCAGCACCAGAGTACACCGGCCGTCCCTTGGCCGACTTCGACTTTGACCCTGACCCGCCGCCGGCCGCGTCCTGCTTCTTCTCCAAGAACTGCATCATGGGGTCGTTCCACCTCTGCTGCTCCCTCAGCTCGCGGTTCATCTCCTCGTCGTCCGCCGTCCTCGCAAACGCCATCGTCTTGGCGTCCTCGAGCCGCTCCCGCCGCCGCCGCGCCTCCTCCTGCTGCACCTCGCCCTTGAGCGCCTCCTTGGCCAGGCGCTCCTTCTCCTCCGCCTCGGCCGCCGCGCGCCGCGCCTCCGCCCGCCGCATCGAGATGTCGATCCGCCGGCCCGTCGCGTCGCGGTACACCGTCTCCGCCTCCTTGGCCGATTTGCGGTGCCGCTCAAAGTCCGCCATCTCCTCCTCCCGCCGCCGCCGGAGCTGCGCCGCGACCGTCGCCGCGCTCTGCAGGCCAGCGTGCGTGCCGTCGCTCATCTTGACGACCTCCAGGTCCTCCACAACCGGCATCTCGTCGTCGGCCGCGCGGGAGGCGTCGGCCTCGGCGGCCGCGGACGCGATGATGGCATCGGCGGCGGCGGCGGCGCTGTCGTCTTTAGGCCCGCCGACCGATTTCCAGTTGCTCTTCTTGGTCTTTCGGAACTCGGCCGTGGCACCGGAGACGGTCAGGGGCCCATCGTCCCCGTGGGCATCGTGGTCGGCGCGCGACTGGCCCCAGGACGTGTCGTCGTTGTCGTCGGTAATGAGGAGTCCCTGGGCCGCCGTGTCTTGCTTGCGCTTGCGCTTCTTGGCTGGCTTTGGGTCGGCGACGAGATAGCGGGAGGCGAGATACTGTGACAGATCTGAAGGCATTCTCTGATGTTTCTCTGTAAGAGAGGTCTGTGAATCAATTTGAATGGAGACGTGATGATGGAAATCAATGGACTTGAAGGAAGTCCAAATGATGGGGCCAATTACTCATGCAAGTAACGGAGCATCATTAGATCCGATATGGAGATAAACTTCAGTAACTGCATATCAAGTGTCAGCCTCCATCGAACATCCCGCCGATCGCTGGATCGATGGCCTCTATTGATTCGTTTCAACTTCGTCATACTGGCCTTGCAGCAGCCCGCGAGTTGCTCGCCTTGACAGATCTTCGCGCCTCCCCCTTTTCTGGTCTTTACAAAGACCATGCGGAACCAGATCTTCCATTCGGTCGTTTGCGATCCTGTTGCCGTCATTTGTGCCGCATGAATCGGACCTCCAACTGCCCGACGAGAACGGAGCGCAAACACCGCGCCAAGTCGCCTTGATGCCACAACCTCGCGATGAGTCGCCTATGGAACCGATCCAGGCACTGCCGGCCGCGGCCTCTGCCATGAAGCTCTCCAAGCTGAGACACTCGACCTCGACCCTCGAGTCCTTCCCGACATCCCCGTCCGACGCCGCGCTGTCCTTCCGCAGATCAAACCCCTCCGCCGCCTCCCTTTACGCCTCCACGCTGTCGCCGCCCGGCTCCAGGTCCATGTCGCCTGCTGGCCGCGGGTCTCCGTCACGGGTCCTCTCCAGCACCGTCTTCGAACCGGGCCAGGGCGGCGGCAGGGGGTTGTCGGACAGCGCGGGGGACGACCCGGGCGAGCCCCTCAACCTGATCCTCAAGTCGTTCGTGCCGCACGTTGCGGTGTACGCATCCCCCGACACGGAGGCGCTGGTCCGCGGCAAGGGATTCCAGCAGGGCCTGTGGGAGCTCCTCCGGCCGTTCGGCGAGAACATCCAGGGCAAGGTGACGATACGGGACAGCTACGGCGTGAGCAGGCCGGTTGACGACTTTTCGATCCGGTTCACCAGACTGGGCGAGCCCGTGGAGCTTCCGGACCCTGGGCTGGTCGCCGGGTTCCTGCAGAACAGGGGACCGCGGAGCCCCAACGGTACAGCACAGGACAAGACGCCGGGAGATCGGGGTACGCTGGCCGATGTTGAGGCGGTCGTCGAGCGCCACCTGTCCTACGCCGAGGGGGCCTTCGTGGGCTTGCCGCATTATGGCCTCGCGGCCCGCAACGGCGCAGACGGCGAGGCCGCCTCGCCATACTACGCGCTATACCTCAGGCGCCTCCTTTCGGGACTGCCCATCTCCCCGCACGAGACGTTTGCCCACCCGGTGGCCTGCATCATCGCCATCAGCTCCCAGACGGATGCGCCCATCGAGACGCTGAGGAGGCTTTACGGGGAGACTAGCCAGGGTGACAAGAAGCTGCCTGTCTGGGTGGATGGGGATTATTTGAGATACTACGTCCTGGTCCACGACGAGGAAAACGACGACATCACAAGGTCCTTGGGATTGTTTGAGCAGATGAAGCGACACCTCGGCCTGCACTGCCACTTGCTGCGGGTGCGGTCCAGCCAGAGCGCGGAGACGGACGATGACAGCATACCGCTTCCGCGGAGCGACTGGATGTCCGCGTCGGAGGAGCTGGCGGAGCTGCGGAAGAGCGAGGACGACGAGAACTTTGAGGACCCCTCGCGGTACATCTTCGAGTCGGATGCCACGGCCATCCGCACGTTTGTCCGGGAGATGGTGACGCAGTCCATCATACCGACCATGGAGCGGCACGCCACGATCTGGAACGACCAGATCGCCTCGCGGAGAAGAGGCATCACAGGGAGATTCATGAACCTGTCGAGGAAGTGGGCCGGCTTCGGCGGCACGTCTCGCTCCTCGTCCGGCGGGACTGGGAGCGGAAGGGACGGGTACGACGTGGCGGGGTACTACCCGGCCGACGCGCCCGAGGCCATCATGCGCAAGCTCGCCGACTTTGCCTTCATGCTGCGGGACTGGAAGCTGGCGTACTCGACGTACGACCTGCTGCGGGCCGACTTCAGCGAGTCCAAGGCGTGGAAGTACCACGCCGCGGCCAACGAGATGGCGGCGGTCAGCGTCCTCCTCATGCCGCAGCCCTTCACGTCCAAGAGCCGGGCGGAGACGATCGACCAGATGGTCGAGTCGGCGTTCTACTCGTACAACACGCGCTGCAACGCGCCCTACGGCGCGATGCGAAGCATGGTCATGACGCAGGAGCTGCTGCGGCTGCGGGGCGGCGCGAACATCGACGCGGCCGCGCGCTGGGCGAGCCGCCTGCTAGAGTCGAAGATCCTAGGCCGCATCGGGGACGCGCTCATCAAGGAGAGGCTGGCGATATGTTACTCGTCCAAGCCCGGGGTGGGCAGCTGGAGCTGGGGCAGCCGGCGGCGCAAGTCGGCGACATGGAGCGTGCTCGCCGCCGAGGCGTGGTTCCAGCAGGCCAAGTACATCCCGGCGCAGCGGTGCCTCAACGAGGCGCAGCGGACGTACGACACGCTGCCGCATTCGCGGGGCATCTCGGAGTTCCGGGCGGCCCACGAGACCATGAAGACGATGGAGAGGGAGATCACGGAGAGGCTCGACCACCGAATCGGGGAGCACGGCCGCGGCATGAGAGATGGTGCGGATGACGATGATGAGAAGAATGGCATGGGAGAGGATGGCAGCCCGGTGGACGAGGAGCGCGAGGTGTTGATGGACACGTGCACTCGAGGGAGGAGCACGAGCATCGTCGGGCGAGGGGCCGTGTTGGAGACGGCGCCGCTTAGGGGGGACGAGGCGGGCGAGCTCGATACTAATGAGAAGACGCGTCAAGAGGGATTTGATTGAGGGTCTACCGGTATAATATATATTCACTTAGAGTGCAATGATGAATGAACGATTATGGATATCATTTCCTGGATTTTCTCGAGATTCTGGCCGTAGGCGAGTGATCGGATTTGTCTGCTACATCGATCGTCGTCTGAGGACTGGACTGAATACTTGACCGTAACTTAAAGGTGTGAAGAGGTTGAAGCGTTCATCATCATGATGGTGATGGTGATGGTTGAGGTGAATCAGGATCAAATTCTTCTATCCGAGTGTAGGGTAGCGATTTTACGGAGTTGCAAAATTGATTGAAATATGTATTCAATGGTTAAAGACATTGCCTCAGTGCATATTCGGTATCAATCAAGGCACAGACTTGAGGACATTGGGAATCCTCTTTTTTTCTTGAATTGAATTTGGAAGCTCCCAAGACTCGATAGCCCACCAGGTCCAGGCTGGAGTCGTCATTATCAACGTGCTGAGCTGCATTGATGCCTGTGCCGGCGCTCCGAAAGGGCAGTGACATTGTGGTATCATTGAAGTTATGTATGTGACCCAAACTGCCCCAAATGCCTAACCTAGAGTCTCGATACCAACGCCATCCGAATTCCGTCTCGTCCGTTGTTGATCTTCATTCATCCTAACTTCATCCTCTGTTTGACGCCCAAACACCGCTTTGTCTCCTCACTTTAAGCACTACTAGTCCTCAAGAATCCTGAGCTGCCATAGAAAACATTTGAAAGCGCAGAAAGTTCCGAAAAAATGGGCGAACTGTCGGAGTATCTCGTCAAGAACGACCCCAACTTTCGCAAGTATGCATCGCCTAGTGTCCATCTTCCCTGGACAGACGTCAACCGAAATCTAGATCTGACCTCTGTGCTCGCAGATCCCGCCTTCCGGCGCTCTACGCAGACTTTCGAACGCAAAAGAGCCTCAACCTCGACGGCTACGAAGCAAACGTCCTCGCCTGGTCTCAAGCCCTCTCGCGCCTCGCATCCGAAGGCCTACTCTCCCAGCAGGGCTCCGAGCCCAGCCTCCTCATCCTCGACGTCGACGAATCGCTGCGCCAGTCCCTCGATAGCGGGCAGTATGGCCAGCCGCAGGCTCTCGGGGCCGCCATCCACGACGGCATAGTGAGGAAGGACTTCGTCCCGCTACAAGGCTTCCTCACGCAGCAGCACACAGTGTACCAGAGGCCGTGGTCGGAGCTGCCCTGGAACGCCCTGGACTGGACTCTGCAGCAGATCGGGATCGGGGACACGACGCGCGGGACGGACAAGGTGCCCAAGGGGCGATACGTGGTCATAAAGAATGTCGAGACGGCCAGCACAGAGCTGAGCAAGAAAGTGGCGGGCAGGAGCTCGAGGTTCGATCGCGTCTTGACCAAGGCACAGTTCCAGAGCAGCTTCTCGTCGGTGCTGCTGGGCGACCAACGACTCTCGGGCGCGGATGTGGACGTGTTGCTCAAGTTTCTTTCAAGAGATAAGAGAATCATTGAATACGACGGGCAGACAATACGAATACGGACCGAGGGCGAGCAAGGGGGGATTACGCAGGAGGACACATCCATTGCGTCGATCAAGGAGCTGACGGGCAGCCTGGAGCACCAGGTGGACCTGCTCAACAGGAGGGTGGACGAGCTCGACCGCGAGGCCAGGGAGGCCGTCCTTCGCAAGAACCGCGTCAAGGCGCTGGCCTCGCTCAAGGCGAAGAAGCTGACCGAGGCCTCCCTGACCAAGCGGTACGTTACCCTGGGCCAGCTCGAGGAGGTGGCCTCGAGGCTGCAGCAGGCCTCGGACCAGATCCAGCTCGTCAAGGTCATGGAGTCCTCGGCGGGCGCTCTCAAGGGCCTCAACGAGCAGCTCGGCAGCGTGGACAGGGTGGACACGGTCATGGATGCGCTGCGGGAGCAGATGAGCGAGACGGACGAGGTGGCCGCCATCCTGGCCGAGTCAACGGGCGCCGTGGTGGATGAGGCCGAGATCGATGACGAGCTCGAGGCGTTGGAAAAAGAGCAGAGGGAGAAGGAGGAGGAGGAGGAGGAGAAGCGACGACTGACCGAGGCTCGGGACCAGCTCGACAGCATCCCAACCGTGCCCGCGGACCTCGTCGCGGAGAGGGAGAAGGCACAAAGCCCGACGTCCGCGACGGGGATCGGAAGACTCGCCATAGATGGATAGCGAGGAGGATGGGGATATCTGTGGATTAAGGCTGTTGCTCGCATAGATCGATCATCTTCTACTTAGTCAAAGAATGAGATGGCATGAAGTCGGCAAGGGGTAACAAGAAGTCAAGGCATTGATTGGATTGATGTTGGCATTTGTATGCAAGGCGAAGAAAGCAGTTCTCTTTTATCTCGGTGCCGTTGACAGTCTCCCAGACTCCGCGCAGAGGTCTCGAATCCATTTGATTCATCAATCTGCATGATGATTGTGGTACCAACCAATCCCCTGCTAGCCACCCCGCCCAATGCCTCCCCGCATGTTGCGTCACCATCTTCAGCCTCGAGCCGTCTCAGATATCAGGTCTATCATCGTAGGAGTCGCCCCGGCTCATCCACGAATTCCATCTCTTACATCGATAAGGAGACGCCACTCATAACGCTATGTCAAGCTCGCGCCCAGAAGAGAAGGATCGCATCGATCTCAACCGCGGATGGCCATCGCCGTCCCTCGTCTCCCCCAGCCTCATGGCCTCTGCATGCCAGCGCATGCTCGCCGACTCCGCAGAGGCCTCCTCCTCCATCCTCCAGTACGGCCCGAACGAGGGCTACCAGGACCTCCGCGCGCGCCTGGCGCACTGGCTCAGCAGGCACTACTCGTTCGGCCTCGCGATGGACCCACTGCGCATCTGCATCACGGGCGGGGCGAGCCAGGGCCTCGCGTGCATCCTGCAGAGCTTCACGGACCCAGCGTACACGCGGGCTGTGTGGATGATCGCGCCGACGTACTTCATGGCGGCCGGCATCTTCGCGGACTCGGGCCTCGGGGACAAGCTGAGGGCGGTGCCCGAGGACGAGGAGGGCGTGGACCTCGACGTCTTGGAGGCGCGGATCAGCGAGCTGGAGCGGCACGAGGGGATCGTCGCCGAGGGATCTGCCTCCCAGCAGTTTGAGAACGAGAGCGCACTCAATGGGAGGACGCGGTTCAAGGAGCCTGGGCCGTACAGGAAGCTGTACAGACACGTCATCTACGCGGTGCCCTCGTGCGCGAACCCCTCGGGGAAAGTCATGTCCCTGAGCCGGAGAGAGGGCCTCGTGACCCTCGCGCGGAGGCATGACGCGCTCGTCGTGTGCGACGACGTCTACGACTTCCTGCAGTGGCCGCTCGAGGGCCCCGCAACGGCGCGCGACGAGCTGGAGACGATGATGCGCCTCCCGCGGCTGTGCGACATCGACCGGTTAGCGTCGGTAGACGACCCCCACGGGTTCGGGCACGCCGTCAGCAACGGGTCCTTCAGTAAGCTGGTCGGGCCGGGCGTGCGGACGGGCTGGGTCGAGGGCTCGCACGCATTCACGCTCGGCCTGTCCAAGACGGGGTCGACCATGTCCGGCGGCGCGCCGAGCCAGTTCTGCGCGGGCCTCATGGCGGAGCTGCTCCTCACGGGCGAGCTGCAGAACTGGGTCGAGGCGACGGTGCGGCCGGCGCTGCGGCGGCGGCATGGGCTCATGATGCGCGCTGTGAGGGAGCACCTGATGCCCCTGGGCGTCACGGCCATGGAGTCGAGCATCCCCGGGTGCGATATCTACGGGGGGTACTTTATCTGGCTGACGCTGGGGGGAAGGGGCTTGTCGGCGAGGGTGTTGAGCGATGCCGCTTTGAGGGAGGAGAATCTCGTCATCGGGCAGGGGGACGACTTCGCGGTGCCAGGAGATGAAGAGGGGCCTAGCTTCGAGAGGAATGTCAGGCTGAGCTTCTCCTGGGAGTCTGAGGAGAACATAGTCGAGGGGGTGAGGAAGCTGGGAGAGCTGATCCGAAGGGTGCGTGATAATCCAGCCCAATATCGGAACCTTTAGCCCTTGAGGTCGGTAACGAAGAGGATCCCGCTCTCGTGAACGTTGCCGATGGAATGCATTAGTTGTATATAGTTGTGTACATCTCGTGCCTTTGAACACAGATCTAACCCGAGACATGGGTCCCTAAGTATCTTCCCTTCGATCATACATGGAAGCCTATTTCTTGGTAAAAAAAGACATGATACTGCCCTGTCCGGCATTGCCTTTGGCCTGCTTCTTGGCTTTGGGCGCCGCAGTCGGAGGTACAGCACGCACTGGCTTGGGAGCCGGAGGAGGTGCCTCGTCTTCCGAAAAGGACTCCCATCCTTCTTCTTGCATCGTCACTGCTGCGAGTTAGCCAGGGGGGGTGAAGCTGACAAGAAAGGCAAAGGAAAGTTGTAGACAAGGAGGAAGGAGACTCACCCATATACCCCTGGTCATCAAGTATCCGCTTCTTCTTCGTGACTCGCCTCTTGCCGCGCCTCCGTCCCTGACCAGAAGCGGAAACAATCTCCGATGGCCTTTCCTCGACCGCCGGCTCCGGCTCCGGCTCCGGCTCCGGCTCGGGTTCTTGAGCCTCCTCCATCACCTCATCCTCGTCCACACTTCCCTTTTCGTCCTCATCGTCACTGCGTGCAGCCGCATCATTGTCGTCGTCGGATTCCTCCATCATGCGTCGAAGGTCTGCTTCCCGTTGTTTTCTTGAGCTCACGAGCGCCGCATCTTCTGATGCTTTCTTCGTCGACGTGCCGAGGAGATCTGAATCGTCGGCTTCGCCGTCGTCTGATAACACCATGGCATCGTCTTCATCATCCTCCGTCTTCTCTTCCTTCTTCTTGGCCGCGGGCTTGGGCTTTGCAGCCGCCTTGGCGAACGACGACATGATGCCTCCACCCTGGCCGCGCTTCGAAGCCGCTGCCGGCTTTTTGCCTGCGCTGGCAGCCGGCACGGATTGGCTGGGTGTGGATGGCAGCTCTTGCTTTTTAAAAGCTTGGGTTGCCTTGCTCGTGGCCGGAGTTGAGGAGGGCGAGGCCGATCTGGGCTCTGCTTTCACGGATTTCGCAGCAGTAGGCATGCGAGCAGAGCTGGGGACTGGGATAGGGCCCCCTTTTCGCTCCCTTCTTCGAGCCATTGGATTCAGGATGACGCCGTAATTTTTGCGGTCTTCAGGTTTGAGCGCATCGTCTCTGGCGGAATACTCGCAGACTGTTTTTGATACGTCGGACAGCAGAGTCAGATCTTTTTGAGCATGCGGGGCCAAACTGTATACGTGGATGGAGTCGACATGCTCATACTCGGCCAGGACATCTACGACTCAGTCAGTCATCAGACGTTGTGACCATCCCCGCCAAATTGCCCCGTGAAGAGGCAACATTTGGGTGACATACCTTGAAGATTCTCCTCCGCGACCAAGGTGAGGGTAGTGGCTGGGGAGACACTGTCGGGGGCTTCGTCGTCCGTGGAGGACCTGATGGACGGCTCGACCTCTTGCGCCTTGACCCCCGAGATCATGTAAGTGGCGAAGACCGAGTTTGCTCGCAGGCCATTCTGATATTGGTAGAACTCGTACAAGGCCCTATCCCAGTCGTGAGCATGGCTCTTTCGCAAGGAGAAGAAATGATGCGGGACTGCTAGATCCAGGGAAACAATCACTGGACTGACCCTTTGGCTTGATTCACGTGCAGGTTCAGGGCCCTGCTGAGGAGCCGATATGTTACCTTTACAGAGACAATTGTGTGATTAGTCCGGTCCGGGAACGCCGTGGATCTCTCAATATTCGCAAAGCAAATGGATATGTTCACATACTGGCAACTCCTCGCTCAAGAGCCGGTCTGACAGGTATTTTTTCAGGTCATCCATCTCGGCTGCTGATGAAGTGTGAGAGGTCGGGGACAGGATCAGACAGATGAATTGGAGAATCGAGATGCAACTTCAGAGTGTAGGTATGTATGTATGCAGCCCTTGGGCCAGTCTCGGCTGGTGCTGACCTCGACAGCGTCCAACAATTCAAGCCAGAAGTCTCACGTCCCGAGTTTGAACGCGTCGAGCCTCGACACGAGGTCACGTGGTGAGAGCACAGTCAATCTCTGCTTATGTGCATATCGAGGTCGCCGTTGGATGGCATAATCGCATCCCGGCTCATGAAGACGTCAACATCGTTCTAACAGAGCCTTACCTAACCATCCACTCTACGCGTCCCATCGCGGCCACCGTCTCTGGCGCAAGTCGCTAAGTATCCATTCTTGATGATAGTATCTGATATCTTTCTCTGAAATCACCGGGGCGCTCCTAGGGAAACGAGACGATCCGGATTGCTTCGGTACACCATGGCGCCTTCAGAACACGTCTCGGACTCGACAGACTGGCATACGACGTCCCTAGCGGGTTTCGCCGCCGTCGAGGCCGCCTTGCGCTGCCAGGTCTGCAAGGACCTCTTCAAGACGCCGATGATCACATCATGCTCTCACACCTTTTGCTCTTTATGCATACGGCGGGCGCTCGCAAACGACGGCAAATGCCCCTTCTGTCGCTCCTCCGAGCAGGAAATCAAGTTGCGGAGTAACTGGGCGCTGGAGGAGACGGTGGAAGCCTTCGCAAAGACCAGGCAGCCGGCCTTGGACCTGGCGCGGAACGGCCTTGCGTCGCGAAGTCGATCCCCGAAGCGAGCGGCCGACGATGGCGTCGCGCCTGATGGCCTCGCTGCGCCGGAGGCGAAGCGCCTACGGACGTCTGCGAGACTGAAGAGCCGGGTGGATGAATTGTGTGCGTTTTCTCGTGCGCCGGAGGCACTTCTACAAGAGACAGAGCACGAGGAGAGGGCGAATGGAGAGGGCGCTCTCGCGCAGGTTTTCGACGATGACAAGAACGATTTGTCTTACGACCCCAGTAAGCGCCCGGAGTGTGGACGGAGTCACATACCTTGACCGCAGCACTGACGTGACGATGGGGCGGCCCCGACCAACTGAGCTGACAATACGATTTTCAGATGAGAACGTCACGGAATGTCCATCGTGCTCGAGGAGAATGAAAGCCTGGAAAGTCTTCAACCATCTAGAGAAATGTCCCGGTCCCTCAGGAGACCAAAACAGCGCGGACCCGAGCGGACCATCGAGCACCGGCCCGAGCCAAGCACAGCGGCGGCAACAGACGAAATACGAGCGCCTACCGATGTTGAATTACTCTATGCTGAAAGACAGCGCCTTGCGGAAGAAGATGTCGGAGCTGGGCATTGCAGGCTCTGGGCCTCGGCCCATAGTGGAGAAGCGTCACAAGGAGTGGACGACCTTGTGGAACTCCAACTGCGACTCGGCGAACCCGAAAACGAAAGCACAATTGCTGCAGGACCTGGATGTCTGGGAGCGCACGCTGGGCAGCCGGGCGCCGGTGGCGGGGAGGGCCGCGCAGAATGCGGCCCTTGTCAAGGATAAAGACTTTGACGGCAAGGCGTGGGCAGCGAAGCACACCACGTCGTTCCAGGACCTCATAGCGAATGCGCGCAAGAGCAGGCTCGAGGCGAGCCGGGGCAAGAAAGCACAAGAAGAGGAGGAAACGACAGACACAATGACAGACGAAATGGCACATGCCCGCGAGGGGCCGGCTTCGCAGCAAGCAACGCCAGGCCCATCATCCGAGTCTACACCAGCGCCGGCAGCTGCACCTGCAGCATCACGGGAATCGACGGGAGGACCTCCTCAGTCACACGAATGGCCGGGAGTCCCGCTCCTCGACCATACACATCTTCACGCGCGTGCTGACGACAGTGCGGAAGACGAAACGAAGAAACGCACTGATTATGTATTGGCGTCCCAGCAAACGTAGATCATGTCATTATTATCCTCGAATATATCCCAGAAGGAACAGCATTCGTTCGTCTCTCGGTTTCTGACTTGTAGGCGTGCCACGAATCAGACGAATCGGGGAACTAGCAGCAAATGCGTTCGATGCCAATGCTTTGCAATTATTACAGCTACGGATATCATTAAAGTCATACTCATACTCTCATGCGGTCATTCCTAGACCTGATACGGCGCCGCGTCCTTTCCGAAGATCAAGTGCGGCTTCCTCTTCGCGATGTCTAGGATCGTCTGGGCAAACACCCCGTTCGCCCAGGCGAACCAGCTGCGCGTGTATGCCGTGACGTAGTTGACGTCGACGGACTCGTGCACGAGGCCGAGCTGAGACGCCCTGAGCACCATATTCAGGCACTTCTTGATCTCGTCGTCGTCGTCGGAGGTCTGCGCCTGGATGAGCACGCTCATGGGCCAGGCGTTCCTGAGCCCGATGTGGGGTCCTACCTGCGCATCAGTTTCTCTCCCATGATTGTACATCAAGGTATGCAAGTCAAAGACAGTGAGAGCTTTTGTATCATACCTCCGATGCCCGAAAAGGCACTGCCCGTGAGGTAGTACGGGTTTCCGGCCCGGTCGAGGATCATCTTGCGCGTGTTCTGGTATATCGGGTCGTCGACGTCGCAGAAGCCCATGATCGGCAGCGCGAGCAGCGAGGGATAGTTGGCGTCGTCCATCATGATGGAGGACCCGTACCCGTCCACTTCGTAGGCGAACACCTCGCCGTACTTCTTGTGCGTGACGACGCCGTGCTCGAGGACGCCGGCCCTGATGGACTCGCTCCATTCTTTCAGCGCGGCGGCGATGCCCTTCTGCCCGACGGCCTCGAGGATGCGCGACGTGCGGCCCAGCTCGACCGACATCATGGCGTTGGCCGGGATGAAGAAGCCGAGGATGGTGGCGTCGTCGCTGGGGCGGAACGCGGAGCGGATCAGGCCCGTGCCGCCGTTGAGCGGGTTCCCGATGCCGTGCAGGCTCAGCGTCTCGGTGCCCGCGGTGGTGGGCCGCTGGAAGGTGTAGGCGTTCTTGACGTACCTGCCCGTGTCCGGGTCAAAGGTCGGCTGGGACTGCTCCCTGAGCACCCTGAGCAGCGTCTGGACGGCGAGGTTCCACCGCTCCTTGATGAAGTCGATGGAGCCCGTGCCGTCGTGGAAGTCGTTGGCGAGCTTGAGGAAGCTCGCGAGCGAGTCCAGCTCGTACTTGCACTCGAAGACGGCCGAGGGCTCGTACGCCGGGTGCACGACATCGCTCTGCCCGTTGTCCGTCGTCGGCAGGTTGCTGATGGGCGGCGGCTGGAAGGCGTTGCAGTACGGCGACTTGATGACGTACTCGGCCTGCGTGTTGATGGCGCCGAGGATCAGGTCGAAGATGGCCGGGTCCTTGCTGGCCAGCGCCTGGTACGGCCGCAGCTGGTGCGCCGAGTCGCGCAGCCATTCCGCGATGATGTCGCCCGTGATGACGAAGGACTGCGGCCCTTGCCACGCGCCGCCCTCCTGGGGCTCGAACTGGCCGTCGTACATCTGCTCGAAGGCGAGGTCCTTGCCGTCCCTCGTGTGGAACGCAATCGTCGTGTCCGTCGTCGAGGGGAAGGCGTTCTCAAACAGCCGAGCCAGGTCGGGGTCCTCCATCCGCGAGGTGACCTCGTCAATCACCCTCTCGATCTCATCCGAGTGGAACGTGCGGCAACGCCGCTCGGGGCGTTGGAATGGTAGCCTGTACGGCCCCTCGCTCAACGGACGACTGCGAGAATTCTCAGTCACGGAAGCATATCCTCGAATCGCAAGAGGCACAATACCACTTACTGCGAGTGCGCCGCGTAGTTTGTATACGGAGGGCATGCGTCCTTGTACTTGTGCAGCGGCGCCTGCTCAGGACCAGCTGCGGCGAGCTTCGCCAAGCCCAGGCCCAAGAGAACCGACGACACTACCCGGGAAGCCATCGGAGCGGGACGGGGTGGCTGGCGATGGTCGAGAGGAGGAGAGAGTGGCGCGGCATAGGATTTGGAGCGAAGGGAGGCTGGCGATGTTGCTCCGTGATGTTGAAGCTCCGAGCTTGTTGAAGCCGATGCAGGGCGTGGGACGGTCAAGGCTACTAGCGGGCCGCGATCGGATACTACCGGAAGGTACAAGCATGGTAGCGAGAAAGTAACAGGAAAACGTTGACACTTGGGTGTCCCAACGATAGGCACCTGGCATGTGGCATGTACCGTCTGGTAAAGCTTGATCTTGGAATGTTGTAGGCGCAGCAGAGACATTCCTTGTCTTACAGCAATCATTTTTCTTTCGAGTCGCATGCGGGATGCATCTTGGAGCAGAATCAACATTGGCAATGAATGCAGACTTGATATCAAATTGGTTAAGCTTTGGTACATGATTTTTCGCAAGGCACAAAGGAAGGGTATATTTTTCGTTTCGTAAAATGCATATATCATCACAGTGACACAGACTCCGATAGTGTCATCACCAACCCCATGTGCGGCTCGATGCCGTGAACACCGGCGGCTTCCACTGGATCTTGGTCGGGTCCAGGATCCTCTTGCGTTTCAGCTTCTGCTTGTCCCTCTGCTTGATGAGCTTGTCCGGGATTACGATCTTGTGGTCGCTCTTGTGGTAGACCTGCATCCTCAGCGCCTGAAGCGTGTGCTCGACGTCCTGCGTCGTCATGGCCAGCGCCGAGGAGACCGCCTCGATCGTCACCCTCTCGTCCCGCTCGTTGTACTCGAGCAGCAGGTCGATGATGTTCTCGGACCAGTACTGCCGGTAGCTCAGGAGGCCCAGATCCGACAGCGGCTTCTCCGGGGAGCCCAACTTGCCCTCAATCTTGGAGAGCTCGTACGAGAACTGGATCAGGAGCCGGCCGTAGCCCTTGCGCTGGTACTGCGGCAGCGTCAGGATACAGGCGACGTTGTATCCGTCCACGCTCTCCTTCTCCTTGGAGAAGTACCCGACGACGTGGCAGCCCTTTTCGGTCCGGGTTGTCATCACATAGAAGAGGAAAGGATCCACGTCGTAGTATAGAGTCTTGTGGTCCAGGAACATCTTGGACAGGAGACACAGATTGCGACACCAGGTCCTCTGCCGCCGGCCGTCGATCTCGAAGAAGGAGACGTAGTCGTCGCGGTAGATCTCGTTCCCCGGCGGGTGCTGCAGGGCGCACTTGGCTCGGTGTCTGGAGAAGGAAAAGTCGTCGCCGTAGTAACTCAGGCAGTATTCGCAAATGAAGATGACATCTTCCATCGCGAAGGCCTCGGGGTACGGCGAGAAGTACCATGGGAAGAGATCGTGCCTGCCAAACTGGACCTTGGAGATGTTTCGGATCCGCGAGATCTCGGCCGGGTTCTGCGTCATGGAGCCAGAGGTCCTGAGCTTTTCAATCTCATCCTCGCGGCTGAAGCTCTGCGACTCCTTCTTGACGTCCTCCTCCTTCTCGTCGCCGTCCAACTCCTCGCCCGTGCCGGGTGTTGCCTCGACGCTCGCCCGAGTCAATGGTGTATCGTCTGGCGCGACGGACGCCGATGAAGGAAGGGTCTGCGATTCCACAAAGTCTATTCGGGTGGCACCATCAGCTTGTTCTGCGACAAAGAAGATTTTTTTTTTTTTTAAAAAAAAAAAGGAAAAACAGAAACTTAAGGGGGGGATATTCGAGGGTACCTGTCCATGGATGCGGCGTGGTCGCCTCGCTATTCACCGACTGTTCTCGCTTTCCGGGGCGCTTCTGCGCCTTCTTCGACAATTGCTTCTTCAGCTGGTTGATCGGCAACTTCTTCGCCTTGTTGTCCTTGGGCTTCTCCTTGTCCGGATTCGGCCACTCGACATCCTGGCTAAAATCGATCCTCACCACGGGCACCCACTCGTCGAGTCGCTTGTTGAAGTTGTCGAAGTTGCAGTAAAAGTGCTTCCCCGATTTCGTTTCCTTGATGCTGAGGATCTCTGCGCGCCGCGGCTGGCCATCCTTCTCGACCCAGGCGATGCAGCCGGTCTTGAGCGTCTCGGCCGTCGCCAGACCCTTCTGTCTGGGCGTATCCGAGCCGACAGAGGGTTCGCCGTGAGGCGTTCCCGACGTCATGGCGAATTTCTCAATAGACTCTCGATGGTGGCGCTGATGAATTCGATGGAGTCAATTGGGGTTGATGACGCGGCGCCGGGTCGTGTCGCTTCCCGCGGGGCTTGAGCGCAGTGATGATGCCGGAGTTGAAGATGCTGAGTTTCGATTAGCGACCGAAGGCGGCAGAAATGGACCGAACCATCATTATCGGGAGGTGGTGAGTGGAGGAGCCTCATCGCCTCCCTCGAATCAACGGCCTCGGTAGATGCATAACGCACCGTTACATTTATAAGCTGGTTAAATGCAAGAAATCAAATCCATTCCGCGTTACAGGTACTCGTACGGAGTAGTACGGAGTACTAGCTTGAAATTAGAGCCAGGAGAGGTATGTACTTTATGATCATCCCGGAGGATGAAATCCTTGCGCTCTCACCATCCACGAATTACTACTACCTGCCATCTCACAGCCATGGCCGAGCTCTCGTCGAACTGGAAAAGGTTGCAAGAGAAGATCAAGGCGGAATCCGCAGCGACGCAGCCCAAGAAGCGCAAGGCCAAAGACCCAATCCAACCACAAGCGAGGAAGAAGAGCTCAGAGACGCCGGCAAGACAGACAGCTCCTCCGAACCGGTCCACCAAGGCCACCAAGCCTCAGCCAGTCCAGCGCAAAATGGGCTCCGTGCAGAGCTCGCTGGCGGCTGAGCGGGCCAAGTCGGGCGTGTCACCGTCCGCGGGGCTATGGGCCGAGGACAACAAGGAGGTGTCCGCCGAGCACCTGGCCGAGGCTTACGATCTGGGCATCAAGGGGGCTGCTGGGGAAGGGTTCGCAGACAAGGTGAACCAGGGACTCACGGCCGGTCTCCAGATCGGAAAGTACATCGCCATGGACTGCGAGATGGTCGGCGTGGGGCCCGGCGGGCACGAGTCGGTCCTCGCGCGGGTCAGCCTGGTCGATTTCCACGGCCAGCAGGTCTACGACTCCTACGTGAGGCCCAAGGAGCATGTCACGGACTGGAGGACACCCGTTAGCGGGATATCGCCCAAGTGTATGAGGTTCGCACGGGACTTTGAGGAGGTGCAGCGCGAAGTCCCTAAGATCCTCAAGGACAGGGTCCTGGTCGGGCACGACATCAAGCACGACCTGGAGGCTCTGCGGCTGGAACACCCCCTGCGAGACATCAGGGACACGGCCAAGCACTCTGCCTTCAAGAAGTACGGCAACGGGAGGAAGCCGGCGCTCAAGGTCCTGGCCAGGGAGATCCTCGGGTGGGAGATACAGCAGGGGGCGCACTCGAGCACAGAGGACGCGAGGGCAGCGATGATTCTCTTCCGTAGACACAAGCCCGGCTTCGACGTAGATCACGCCAACCGATACGGCCCCGCGCCGGCGGGAGGCGCGAGAGCATCGAGGGGGAAGAAGACCAAGAAGAAGTGACGAGAAGCCACATTCAATCTTGGAGGGATCAAGATCACACAGATTCGTCAAGCACCACAGCCTTGGAAGCGCAGCATCATCAGCCTCTATTTGGAGTCATTCAGAGCAAAAGAGAAACGAAAACCCTTGAGATCGAGCATCAATTCAATACTTCGGTGCCATCGCATAATCGTCTCCGACCTCCTCCGAGATCAATGCGTAAAGATCACCACTGCAGGGAGAGGCCTGAAGCCGAGGGGTAGAACTGGATAATCACATATTCTCGCAAATATACATATCAGCGCTTAACGGGGTTATCTTTATATCGAGTCGATCAACCATCACGTCGCGTCCGAGACTGAGAGCATTGATCTGGCAGTGAGCATCACATCGAAGAGCTCGAGACAATCGATACAAAGGAGGCAGATTGATCACGGACAGAATTGAATAATCAACAGAGTCATGTCTCAGAACTCGATCCTCGCCATTGAAAGAGACGAGGCCTCCTCGAAAAAAATCACAGCCAACTTGCTGCCCTGCCGAGTCTACCACACGGGACCTGTGGATCCAACCAAGGCGTACTGGACCCCCGAGAGCGACAAAGGTCTGCAAGCAATCTCAGATGTTTGTCATTATTCTTAACTGAAGGACTCCGCTGACATCTTTCAGACGACACAAAGTCTGCATACCTTCGGGGCAGAAAACTCAATGGCAAGGCGGTGACCATACCAGAAGGCTACAGGGGGGTGGTGCTCAAACGAAACGATGAGAGCCAGAGCCTTGAACAGGATGAGGTGGACGTGCAACTCATCGATGGAGAAATAGGGGAAGGAGAAGAAGGTCCCCGGACAGGGCGAATGCAGGTGATGGCCGAGTTTGATGAGATGGTCGTGTGGTCACACGGGGACATCCCGGACGGGGCGACGGATCCGTATCTGAGGAGTGTGAAGGAGTGGCTCCAATTCTCGTCAAAGGTGAGCTCTATAATGGAATCTCGTCAACGGTGGAAGCTGCCGGTACTATATGCTGTGCTGACCTTGACCATACCTTAGATACACTCCTACGAAGCCCCAGGAGGCTCCAAGTGACGGGTGGTGATGGGCACAGTGGATGGCTGATCATCGGAGACCCAAATTGAAAGCTGTACCATTGCATAGCGTGTCGGTCCCCCGAGAAGAATATCAATCCATCTCTACAGTCTTCTTATGGATGGACAGTGAGGACGAATGACTGGACAACGGCCGCTCAGTCTATGTCGACTCCTGTCACAAGGTAGTAGTCCTCACTGCATATCGACTTCGACTTCGACCCTTACCCTGACCCCGATATATGCATATGCAAGCAATTAAGCTCGTGTCGCGCTAATCGCGCCAACCGCAAAAGCCCCGCGCCTGTCCCGCGGTGAATCTGGCGACAGACGCGCTTCCGACGCGTCAAAACTTCTTTGATCCGGATACTTGCATAATCGTCGTGAGACCACGGAGTGCCCACGCCTTCGTCTAGATATCGAATCATCCCAATCCAACCTCCTCCATCTTCCATCTTCCATCTTCCACCTTCCACCTTTTCTCTGCCGACGGCACTGGGTATCGCTCCCTTCTTTTGCCGTCTACTTCGCCTTCTACTCTCGTCCTCCACCGAATTGGCAACCTATTATCCTCAGTACGGATACTCTAGTTCTCTCGTCCACTGGCAGCGACTGCGGCTTCGCAGCCTGACAGGATGGCCACCCCAAGCGACTCGGGCTTCATGATGTCCGATGGCCTCGCCCCCCAGAGACGACACGCCAACATGCTGCCCTCGTCCTCAGCAGCTTCCCGTCCGAGGGGCCCGCCCTCCGAGGCCATGGGGACGCCCACGCCGCGCGACGACTACGCAGAGGGAGACGTCTTCGAGGACGATCAGCTGCCTCGAAGCTCGCGAGTCCCCAACTCATCCGACGTTCCCAGGGTGGAAGATCGAGTCGGCTTGATGGTCCAGGACCACTTCGAGGCCTTCATCGAGAAGTAAGATACAATGGCGGCGGAGATGTTGACAGAAAGAGCTTGGAGGGAGACCAATGTTCTAATCAAAGGCCTATTCTCGTCCGACGTCTAGCTTCGTGGAGGACCCCCTCGCCTCCGGCGCCCCTCCGTCCAGCGCCGTCACCACGAGCAAGTTCTACATCGCGCAGATCAAGGGCATGCGCAACTACTCCCTCTCGACCTTCTACGTCGACTTCAAACATCTCTCCTCGTGGGAGAACGGCAGCTTGGCGGACGGTATCATGCGCCAGTACTACCGATTCCTCCCCTTCCTCACGACCGCCCTCCACAGCATGATCTACAAGTACGAGCCGGTATACTTCCGCGAGCACCGACAGCCGAACGCATCAAGCAACCTGAGCACATCCGGTGCCAGCCAGTACGGCTCCGGAACGCAGAGCGATGCCTCCCACAGAAAGAACGAGCACCAGCAGACCGACAAGCTCTTCGCCATTGCCTTTTACAACCTGCCCCTCGTGTCTCGCATTCGAAGCCTCAGGGCCGCCAATATCGGACAGCTCCTGTCCATCTCCGGCACCGTCACGAGGACATCAGAAGTCCGGCCAGAGCTGTCGCTTGCCACGTTCGTCTGCGAAGCCTGCCGCGGCGTGGTCGCCAACGTGGAACAGACGTTCCGGTACACGGAGCCCACGCAGTGCCCCAACATGACGTGCCAGAACCGAGTGGCCTGGCAGCTGGACATACGTCATAGCACATTCGTCGACTGGCAGAAAGTGCGCATACAGGAGAACAGTTCCGAGATCCCCACAGGCAGCATGCCGCGGACAATGGATGTCATCCTGCGCGGAGAAATCGTCGACCGCGCCAAGGCCGGCGAGAAATGCATCTTCACCGGCGCCCTGATCGTCGTACCCGACGTCAGCCAGCTCGGTCTTCCCGGCCTGAGACCGACCGCCGTGCGCGACGATCGGGGCGCTCCCCGCGGTGCGGACGCTGGTGGCAGTGGCATCTCCGGCCTCAAGGCGCTCGGTGTCCGGGACCTGACGTACCGCCTCGCCTTCTTGGCCTGCATGGTGTCTCCCGACACGACTTCTACGGGCCAATCTGCGGCGAGCGGCGTTGCCGACGTCCTCAATGCTTTGACGCGGGAGAACCCCAACACCGAGGGCGCGGAGTCGGTGGAGGAGGCTCAAGCCGCCGTTCTTGCCTCCATGAACCCGGCCGAGATCGAGGACCTGCGAGCCATGGTCCACGGCGATCGAATCTACTCCCGGCTTGTTCACTCCATCGCCCCAACCGTGTACGGGCACGAGGTTGTCAAGAAGGGCATCCTGTTACAGCTCATGTCCGGTGTCCACAAGACCACGCCCGAAGGGATGCAGCTGAGAGGAGACATCAACATTTGCATCGTGGGGGACCCTTCTACGTCCAAATCGCAGTTCCTCAAGTACGTCTGCTCCTTCGCGCCCCGCGCCGTCTACACTAGCGGAAAGGCATCGTCTGCCGCCGGTCTGACGGCAGCTGTCGTCAAGGACGAGGAGACGGGAGAGTTCACCATCGAGGCCGGTGCGCTCATGCTGGCGGACAATGGCATCTGCGCTATCGACGAGTTTGACAAGATGGACATCGCCGACCAGGTCGCGATCCACGAGGCCATGGAGCAGCAGACAATCTCCATCGCCAAGGCCGGCATCCAGGCAACGCTCAACGCGAGGACCAGTATCCTGGCCGCCGCCAACCCCGTCGGCGGTCGCTACAACAGGAAGACGACTCTGCGGGCCAACATCAACATGTCCGCACCCATCATGTCCCGTTTCGATCTATTCTTCGTGGTCCTTGATGACTGCTCGGAGCAGTTTGATCGCAACCTGTCGCGGCACATTGTCAGGATCCACCAATGCCGAGACGAGGCCATCGAGCCCGAGTTCAGCACGGAGCAGCTGCAGCGATACATCCGCTTCGCCCGGACCTTCCGCCCCGAGTTCACCGACGAGGCCAGGGAGACTCTTGTCGAGAAGTACAAGGAGCTCCGCGCGGACGATGTGCAGGGCGGCGCGGGCAAGAACTCGTACAGGATCACCGTCCGTCAGCTCGAGAGCATGATCCGCCTCTCCGAGGCCATCGCCAAGGTCAACTGCGTCGAAGAAATCTCGTCGGACATGGTCATCGAGGCCTTCAACCTCCTGCGACAGAGCATCATCTCCGTCGAGCACGACGACATCGAGATGGACGGCGAAGACGAGCCGCACGAGGACGCCGAAACCCTGCTGCGCGCCGTGAGCGCCGCCGCCTCGGGCGCCGGACCCTCGGAGAACGGCAATGACGCCGACGGCGACGCCGCCATGACCGAGCAGGACGAGCAGCCGCCTGACGGCCCCGCGCCGGTCAAGCCCAAGCAGACAATCACGTACGAGCGGTACATCCAGATGGTCAACATGTTCGTGCAGCGCGTCAACGAGGACGAGAGCGGGAGCGGCGATGGCGTCGTGGGCACCACGCTCGTGGACTGGTACCTGGAGCAGCGAGAGGGCGAGATGGACGACGAGGACGACTACCACCGGGAGAAGACCCTTGCCGGCATGGTCCTCAAGAAGATGGTCAAGGTACGTCTGTCTGGTGCAAGCTGGAAGGGGAACCTTCTGCGTGTGTTCCTGCAGACGCCGAAATCTCGCACCACGATACTGACAATCTTTCTTCCAGGAAAATATCTTAATGGCGTTGAGGGGCGAGGGTCTCACGGACGGCGCGGGGCCATCCACTTCTGCCAATGTCGTTTATGTACTGCATCCCAACTGCGCCATAGAGGAATTCTAGCTCCATGTAATGAAATAATGGGACAAGTTGAAAACAATTCACGGGTTCAATTCATTTGATATCGAGAATTGGTACAGGACCGTGCGTGCTGCGCCGGGCTCCCTCTTGCCCACCGTCCCATCCATCATTCAGGGGCTACGCCCAGGAATTCTGCTCCCTTACGTCCCACCCCCCTCGTCACCGTGCAGTCTTCTCATCCACTTACAAGCCTCTCCCATGTCCCGCCCAAGACAAGTCTTTAATGAAGCTTCCGGCGAGCTCTCTCTTATACCGTGCTCTTGACCTTGCCGCATTCAACCACAACACACATCAGTGCCGAAACAGCAAAGGCCCACTGCAGTTTGCTCAGCCCCAATAGGGGCAGAAGAATCGCTGACTTCATATTTTTTTTCGCTTTCTACTATTCTTCGTAGTCCTAATAGTGCTCAGAGGGATGAAGCGCTAGCCGCCCCCGACTACACAGCAGCGCCGGCGACAAGAAACGCTTCGAAGCCCTGGAAACCTCCAGGTTTTCATTCAAGACTTCAAGACCTCGAGACCATGAGACTGCAAGAGACTCAGAAGCACCACGCTCACCCAAGAGAAGCACGACCGCCATCTCTGCTATGTTGGCAGATTGCATGGGCTGCGTGCTCTTGCATTTCGAATACATTTCATGTTTTTTTGTTCCTTTCGTTTCCATAAGACCATGAGATCCGCATGTTTGGGAGGGTCTCTCTTTGCTATGCAAGAGGATTATTGATCCATTCAAGGGCAACAAAGTTTTTTTTTCTGTTGTATTCGACACGCGAACGATTCGTCGGATTTGTGACGACCCTGGCCAGTCTCAGCGGCTCCAGGGGCATTGCGAAAGTGGTAGCCTTTGCTATTTGCAAACATGTCCGTTACGTAGGCATCGAGGTCTGCTTCTGGGACGACGAGTAGCGACTCCATGTGTCGCTGCCGCGGTCGCCGCCGCCGCCGCCGCCACCCTTTTCTCCTCCTACTCCAGCTCCGGCTCCTCCGGCTCCTCCTCCTCCTCCTCCTCCTCCTCCGCTTCCCCTCGTTCTGTACCCTCCTCGTGCGCCTCGTCCCGCGGGACGCGGGTTTTCCGAGTCCCCATAAGTATTTGATGTATCCCGCTTGCCTCCGCGAGGCCCGTGTCCGGCGCGGTGTCGTGGTGCTGGCCTGCCGTGGCCTCCACGCCCGCCTCGAGAAGACGGGAAGGGGATTGTGAGGACCTTGGATTTGGCCATGCCTTGGAAATTGATGACTACGGCGTTGCCATTGCCGACGATATCTGCAGGGAAGTGAAGCGGCTCCTTAACCATCGCGTCGACAGCAAACTTCTTGGGCAGTGGCTTGTTATGGATCACCGCCGGCTGCCAAGCAGCCTCGGGCGCTTTGTGCGGGAAGCGGATTTGTGGTAGGGAACCCATCTCCTGCTCCTCGAAGCACTCCTCTGCCATAGGTTTTGTCGTCCAAGATGTCACGTCTTCCCAGCTATATATCTGGAAGGTGGTGGGCAATACGACCGTCGTGGCGGCGTCCGAGCTGAGGGTCTGGTCCAGCGCGGTCTTGCTGGCAGCGTCGATGAGCGCATGTTTGGGTAATTGACCCTTGCCGCCGTTGAGAAGGTTGTTTATCTTGTCTTGCCAATTAGCCGGCGTCGTCTCGGCGCCTGGCCGTCCGCCTTGGGCTTGTTGGCCGGGAATCCGCTGGCCGTCTCTCATCGCAGCCCGGGCAGCCCAGACATTGCTGACAATCGGTTGCGACGGCTGGGCTGTCGCCATGGAAGGCGGCAGCTTGACGACAGGATGGGGCCGTGGCAAAGAAACGTGAGGATGAGAGACATCCCCGCCCTCGTATACGGGATGGCCTTCCATGGTAGGTGGTGGGGGAGACGGCGAGGACGGCCTGGTCGATCCGGGGACTTGGACGGCATCTGTTCGTGCGTCCTTGGCAGGGAAGAATCTTGAAGGTCGAGATTGGGGGGGTTGGGCCGTCCCTGGCGGAGACAAGACAGAGCTTCCTGTAGCTCCGATGACGCCAGGCGACGAGCTCGCCGCCGCGTCTTCTGCTGTCAGATGAGAAGCAGGGTCTCGCGAAAAGTCCTCGCGCGATGTCTTCCACGATCCCGGAGGATGTGACTGGACCTCTACTGGGCCCATGGCGTGCCGAGTCCCGTCACCCGGGACGTGAACGGGGCGCCAGGTGTCTTTGATAGCCGGCTGCGCATCTTCCATCGAGATACCCCTCTCGGCCAGCTGCTTCTCGCGTCCTGCCCTCTCGGCCATTCTCTGGGCACTCAGTTTCGGGTCGTTTTCGGCGACAGCTGCGACCCACTTGCTGGCAAGGTCGCCTCCGGACGTCCCCGGAGCAGATGGTGCGGTGGGCGCAGCAAATCGGGAGGATCGCAATCCAAGATTTGCGGAGGGAGCCTGTGGTCTGCTCTGTGGCCCGGGCTGAGCGCCCGGCGGAGCGATCGGTGACGGCGTAGCGTTGTTGTGCGGCGGTGGCTGCGCGGCTGCCCCTGGGATTCGGCCGAGATCGGGGTTGAAAGTCCCGTTGCCGAGTCCTTTGTCGCTGTTGTCGGGAGAGCCCCAGACGTTCCGCGGTGTTCCGGACACCCAGGACGAGAATCTGTCCGGCCGAGCTCCAGAGCCTGGCCATGTGCCGGGAGGCTTCAGATCCTGTCCGTTTGAGGATGGCCGTCGTGGCGCTTGGGGAGGGGGCATGGCGCTCGGAGGCGGAGGCTCGGGGACCGCAGTAGCTGTCTCGGCCTTCTTTGGTTCTTCATGCTTCGGAGGCGCCTGGGAGGGCTCCGCCGAGATGCTCGACACGCGTTGTTGGATCTGTATAGGGGGTTGCTTGACAGCATTCTCCTTCATGTCGCTCTTCCTTTCGGGCGCGGGCCCCAGGGCGTCGAGTTTCTTCTGAATCCGTTCCCGCCGTGCTGCCTCTTCGCGCGCCTCTTCCTCCTGGCGCCGCTTCCTCGCAAGCTCAACACCCTCTCGCATGAGCTTCTTCTGGAACTGGATATCATCCTCGAGCGGTGGTTGAGGTTGGGGCGGCTGTCCAACGGGAGGCCCCGCTGGGGGTCCAACCGGGGGTCCAACTGGGGGTCCAGTTGGGGGCCCGGCAGCAGCAGGAGGAGGGGGTCCAGCATGGTAATCTGCCGAAGGAGGCCCGCGATGCGGGACAGCGAAGGCCGCTCGCGGGGATGGTCGTGTGGCCCAATCAGGCCTCTGCTGGCTGTGGGCTGATAGGACTGCTGGCGATATGGGGCCCTCGACAGAGCCCGCGTGTGAGCTGCGGCGAGCGTCGAGGAAGACTTCGGGCGGAGGAATAGCCCCGTCACTCGGTCTTCCCATGCGCTGCATGAAAGATCCGCTGCCGCCACTGACGTTGGACGAGCCTCGGCGCCTCCCGAACGGGACGTCCTGGGCCGTCCGGCTGGTTTGAAACGCGGGTGAAGGCTCTGGCTGATCCATCTGCGACGCGCGTTGCAGCAGCGCGGGGTGTCTCGTGAGCGAGTCCGATCGCAGCGACGGGGCATGCCGGTCAATGACGGGCTCATACCGTCCCGACCTGGAGTTGAACAGTTCTCGATTTCCGGCCGGGGCTCGATCTCGCCACGTCGCGCGGTTGAAATCGTCGTGCATGCCTGCATCTCTGGAGAGGGGTGGGAGGCTTGATTTCAAGGACGGGTGATCCCGGTGGAGGCCTCGGGAGGCGTATGGCTGGTCGAACGAGACGGGCGGTACCTTTTCGACGGGCGGCAAAGTTGCCCAGGGCGACTTGGCCGGCGCCGGAGGAGCGGGAGGCTTCGCGACAAGGATCGGCTTCTCCTGCGTGGCGCTCTTCAATATCAAGCCCTTGCCGGAGGGGAGGCCGCTCGGTTTCGGTGCGGAAGCGGCGCCCTGCGCCGCCCCCAGTATCGCGATGGGTGTGGGCTGCTTGTTGTCCTGAGGGGCGACGGCCTTGGATATGGCGGGATCGACGGCGGGCACCGGAGGGGGCGGCTCATCGGAGTGCGGAAGCGTAGTTTTGGTGCCATCGCCCCAGGTAATAGCTTCGGGGGCCCAATCTTCGTCGTCGTCCTCAATGTCGGCCCACTTGTTCTGTCCCTGAGCGTCCTCTTCATTCAACCGGCTAGCCATGTGAATGCCATACTTCTTCAGCTCTTCGTCGGTGAATTTCTTGGGCTCGGGCGCTGGGGTTGCTGCGTGTGGTGGCAGGTCAGGTCAGCCAGACTCATCCATCTCAAGTCTTGAGTTTTCAGTTCCAAAAAAAAAAAAAAGAAAACTCCAAGAAAAATAAAACGTGCGAGCTGGTGCGAAAATCTCTCCGGATGCCCACGTACGTCGGTTCTTATTCCACACGGCAGCTGGATCGGGCGCCACACCCGGCTTGCCGTTGGCCACGGAGGAAAATCGAGGGCTCGAGCCGCCGGTGCCTGTCCCTGTTTTCGCGACGAGTCGAGGCCGCGATATCGACAGAGAGGCAGAACCGGTCGGCGGGGTACTGGAACCGGCGGCAGGCTTGTCGTTCGTCTTGGAGGGGAGGCCGGAGGAGCTCGACTTGGCGGCCAAGAAGGTCTTGTTGACGGAGACAGCCTTGAACGTGGCGGGCTTCTTGGTGGAGGAGCTGGCGCGGCCATTCCCCCTGTCGCCGTCCTTCTGCTCTGCCCTTTCCGCGCGGGAGGCCTCGGTATCTGACCCCCCACTGACGCTGACATCGGCGGAATTGATCTGGTCTTCGACGCTCGTGATGCGCTTGTTGGCGATGTCTTCCGGGGCGGCGGGCGTCCCGTTTATTGTCGGCGGCTGAAGATTGCCATTTTGAGCATCGGTCACCTGCAAGGGGAGGCGAAAGGAACATTGGGTCAGCATCGTAACAGACAGTACCATGGATAAGAGCATGGGGAGGGCATGACAAAATGACCGCTCTCTGTCCCACGAAGAGTACCTGTCGTTATTGGGTGGGGTTTTGGGGGGGGGGGGGGGGGGGGA
>NIGB01000009.1:1236164-1256160 GCA_003055145.1 Escovopsis weberi
CCCCCCCCCCCCCCCCCCCCCAATTTCGCCAAAGCCAGATCCTCAATGACCGCGGCGCACGCAATCCATTGCCGGAAGGGGGTCCCGATGTGACCATTGAGGGGTTTCGTACCTTGGGAGAGGCAATCTGCAAAGAAAAAACGGCACAAGGTCAGCAATCCGTCCTTCCATCCTCTGCACGGGCGCAACCGCCCCGGGGCCCCCGCCGCAGACACGTACCTTGGGCGGGATGAGCGTCGAGAGCGCTCGGCGAGTAACGAAGCTCATGATGAATGAATGTCGTGTCGAAGAAAAGGCGTTCCTCGTTCGAAATCTCGGGTCGTCCTTCACGGGCTATGCTGGTCAATGGGCTTCGGAAGGCAAAGACGGGTTCAGGACGTCCGTCGGCCGAAAAGCGCTCGCCTCGGCAAAACATAACACCGAAGCAGCCAATCACAACTCTCCATTTTTCTTCGCAGAGCCCCCGGGGAGGCGACTCCATTGAAGACAAACCACCATCACCACCAGCATCCGCCCGTGAGCAGCATCATCGCGATTCGAGATTTGCTTCCAATTGGCACATCCATCCCGCGGCGAGCGTCTTCGGCTCATCCTCTTGCTCTCGAACACCCACAGCCATGGCCTCCCTCCGAACACAGTCGGCCGCCCGCCTCGTGCGCACCTCCCTCGCCGCCCGAGGTCCCTGCTTCGCCTCGACTCCCCGCCGCCGCTTCGAGAGCTCCGTCGCGAAGCCGCCCGCCGACGTTAACCCCGCCGTCCCGAGCATCAACCAGCCCGACTACGACATCCCCGCCGACAAGGCGACCTCGTACGTTTCCGCCCTCTCAAGCTCAAAAACACAAACAGGGAGAGGAAGATGGAAAGAAAGAGCCGCAACCGCCTGGCACACACATGTATCTCTGATTCACCTGGCTGACTCCGACATCAATCGCACAGAACGTACACCCCAGTCCCGAAGCGCATCCAGGACGGCAGCGAAAAGATCCTCCCCGCGGCCACCATCTCCGGCGCCCCGAACGAGCTCCAAGCCCGCACCGTCCGGTGAGTCCCCGAGCTTAGATTCCTACATGCTACAGTTCACCATCAGGATGCACCCCTCGGCGCGAAATTGCCGATGAGGATGATGATGATGGTGATGACGACGATGATGACGATGACGACAACGAACACGACAACAGCAACGACAACGACGGCGCTGACAAGAAGATTTGTCCGCAGAATCTACAAGGAGGCCAAGCCCGCCACCCAGTCCGGCCAGTGGAGGGGAGAGGACTGGCGCATGGACTGGGACATCCTCCCCAAGGGCCACCGCTGGGAGAACCCGCTCATGGGATGGCAGTCGTCGGGCGACTTCATGCAGGGCACCCACATCAGCTTCAAGTCCAAGGAGGACGCCATCCACTTCGCCGAGAAGCAGGGCTACGAGTACTTCGTCCAGGAACCCAACTCCCGCAAGTTCACCCCGAAGGCCTACGCCAACAACTTCCTCTACTCGCCGAACAAGCTCAAGCACGTCAGGACCAAGTAAGGGCGGCGCCTGAATAGAAAAGGCTGGTATCATGCTTGGTTGTTTGTTTGTTTTGTACCTGTAAATAGATAAATCGCACCATAGGACATCCATGCGATCTGTCTGGTGGTGCTTACGAGTACTCCCCCGCGAGGCCGTCTCTACAAGGCTCCGTGAACAGGGCATGGCTTGAACGCATTGATGATCTTTCACCACATCGGAGAAGTCGGGCATTGCTTGCTATCAAATCAAAATAATCATTGAATTCATATAAGCCCTTCCTAGTATGCGGACGTTGACGCGCGCTTGCAGAACTCCTTGAATCAAAACGCCCCATTGTCCAAATCCTCATGTCAGTCGTGCCCTTTCAAGACAAGTCATGTGCTTGCGCAAAGGTGTTTTACAATAATACATTATTCATCAGCCGTGCCATAAAGCGTCATACTGGTCGTCGTGAGCGGTCTGGACGCCAAATCACTGTCGAAAGACGGATAGTGGATGGTTCAGAGTCGAATTGCTAGGTCCTCACGTCGTCATCACTTGGTCATGGCCGTTTTCTGAGTTGGACGGGTGCCCTAATTGATCGCTAGAATCTTCCCCTCGCAGACCAATGTCAAGCCGGGGGGGAAGGTTGGCTCCCCTGACTCGGGCCGTGCTCTCGGCCCAGGCACGCATCTTGACGAGGTGTCGGATCGCAGCCTCCCGTCTAGCGGATTGTCTCTCGAGAATGGCCCGGTTCACCTTGTCCGCTGCGTCGCGGCGAAGATCGGGGTTCAGGAGGGCCGCAAGCTGCGGCTGGAGGTTTTCGGGAGGAAACAAAAGCAGCGCCATCGTCTGCTCGAGGTCCTCAAGAAACTTGGGGCTCGTCGAGGCGCGCGGACCCAGCTGCTCCGTCGCAAATGTCAGAGCAGGAGTGATGTCGCCATCCGCCGCGTTGCAGGACCGAATCAGCTCCAGGAGCTGGAGTCGCAGCAATGAGAAGTGCAGGGCCTTATCCTGTTCCAAGATCTGCGGAGACTGGTCAGCCGCCGCCGCGAAAAGGTCGTGGCAAGTGGAAGCAGGTGAAAGGACAGGGAAAAGTCATAACAAAAGTGGTTGTTTCTCATCAACAGCCCGAAGGCTATATGAGTGGTGCATGTAAACTCGTGTTTTAATCATACTGGGGGGTGTTCTTTCTATCGTGGTGGCGCCGAAGAATGCCAAAGCAAGTGTACATACCTCGGAATCATGGTCGTTGAGAGTCTCGATGGCAGTCTGGATGTTCCCAGAGTGGATGCAGGTCTGGATCTGCTGCCGAGCGCGAATATGAGAAGTGTCCTGCTGCGGCGACAAGTTTGCTTCTTTAGAGAATTTCGCGGCCGCATTAGGATAGCCTTCCATGGTCAGGTAGTCCAGGATCAAGGCGTTGATATCACTGTTGCACTCTGGGTCAGTTGCATTCCAGAAACCACCGGTAGATAAATGTTGGAAGCAAGAGGGCGGTATAAGGTCAGGAAAAAGAAGAATAAAATATCTTTTCTCCGCATGAATATTCTAGGAGAGATTCCCATTGATATAAAATCATCATGATACCCGCCTGGCGGCAGAAGGAAACTGGATCGCGAGGGTTGTCTGGGGAAAAAAGCGTACCTCTTGGGCGTCCACACGTCTTCGACGCGCCTGACGAAGACGTGTTTGGCCGGAGTGGCCGTCGATGCCGACGACATCTTCGCACAAAGTCAGACGGAAGATGGCGAGTCTCGGGCAGGCGACAGCATCGAGCCAACGAGGTGTTTCGCGACAGCGTCAACCGGCCTGCGTCAGCCGGGACAAGAGCGAGCACGTCGGCCTATCTCCACAGCGTGGCAGAAGGTGAGCGGGCGGGTGCAAGGTATCAACGATCAATCCCCCCAGCCAGCGGGGAGGAATCAGCTTTGGCGCTCTCGGCAACCGAAGAGGGAGCCAGACGCGGGGATGATTCAGCACATCTAGTTTGTTGGTAACGACGGCGCTCCGAGAGACTCGAGAGAGGTCGTGGGCCGTCAACAAAGGGCGAGCTGGAGAGAAGAAGAAGAAGAAACAAGCTTGTGATGGGCAAGATGCAAGATGCGCGAGAAGAAGGGAAGAAGCTGGAGGCGCCTTTTGAGGGGAGAATTTTTGATTGGGCACCCCACCAGGAAGATGACTCAGGAATTATGTCATCTTCGAGCGCAGCCCCGCCTCCCCTACCCTATACCGAAGTCAGGCTGGAGGGTCCCGGTCTGATGCCGGACCTCAGCGCAGCCTCCGACGAGATGATTCGGTTCTACGGAGTATATCCCGTAGATACGGAGTATTGCTTGCTTTTCTAGAGGTACTCGTACGGGGTTCAGGCGGACGCGTGCTTGGGTCCCCGTTCAGCGACCCGAGATCCGACCCCACGGTAAGATGTTCTTCTCCGCCATGCTGGCCCTCAGAGTCTTGGCACGGGGAATCTTCGTCAAAGACTCTTTCAGTCGCAGTGATGATCGCCCACTGACCCTTGCCCAGGCTCAGGGATCTTCGCCTCCACCCTGTGATGCTCCAACATTCACGCTTGCAGCAGCCCTCGTCCACTCTGAGTCTCTGCTCTCTCGGTCCGCGCCTGCGCCTCTGCGAAGCCTGATCTGACATGATTGAAGCTGAATGTCGATCATCCTGATCTGGTCTAGCACACTTTCGGATCAATAGCTGATCCTGACTCCGAACGCCACCCAATCAAAAATCGAGGGACCCCGGTCTCTTGCTTCCCCTGCAAATTTCAATTGACAAAGCTTCAGGAGCGCTATGCCTATCCTGGTTACGCTTGCACAAATTAAAGTGCCGCGCCTTACAGAGAGGTAGGAAGAGCTCCATCTCACCTGCCTCCCTCTGGCGCTACCGGTAAGCTCCAGTATCGCTCCTGCCTCCCGAGTCTCCGGGCCGAGAAAAACCCCTGAACTCCATGCACGGGGAGGCATTGCGGCTTGAGCCAAACGCCCCCAACTTCACCCATCATGGCATTGCCGTGCCTCACGAATCCAAAACCGGCCAACGCCATTGGGTCCTGATCTACGGAGTATGTATGAACGGAAGAAGTACGGAGTACCTGGATGGATCCCCTCGTGCTCTGTACATACATACGTACATACTCCGGACATGCGGGATGCATCTTCGCCATGCCTGTGCATGGCCCGTCCTCGCCAACCTGTTCGATCGACTCTCGGCCTCACAGAAACCTTGGGCCTCGCGAATCAACCTTTGTACTCACGGAGCACGAGGACAGAGTACCGATGCCCTCTCAATTGGCGCTATCGATCGACAGCTGGCCCCGTGTCTCGAATTGAGCCGGCCCCCTAATCATGGTGGCCTGGAAATGAGCATCATGTCGACCGCCCCCCCTGCCCGGCCGAGTACCGTACATACATACACCACACACACGAGCAGTATCTCTGCGCTTTGTGCCTGTTGGCTGCCCTACCAGCAGGTCTGGGCTTTGGGCTCGGGACTCCTGGACACGAGAGCGCACTCTGCGTCCAACAATGCCTCTCCTTGGCCGTCCGAAGCTTCCGGTCACCTGCTGGGTACTCGTACCCTTCGAACCTGACCAGGCCCATTATGCTCGTGTTCCAGGGTTCTCCGCTCGTTTCGCTCCGCCGTGCCAAGCAAAAGCCGCGCGGCTCGCTTTGTTTCGATATGTATCCACCCGAAAGTCCAAACATCCCCTGCCGACACCTCGATGACCAAGTCCCCGTGGACGTCCAACTTCGGACGAGTTTGTTGACCTCCTCGACATCGGCTCGGTCCGTCATTCTGCGCAGCTCTTTTCCAGTCACTCAGATTCTCAGCAGATGCTGGTCGACCGGTAGCCTATCCCCAAATCGATGCCATTCCATCAAGGCACGGCCCCGGCGGCGGCGGCGGCCATACTGTCCTCGATACTGGTGCAATACCTGGCGTCCAGAGAGTCGGGGGCATCCGAGCTGAGCTCGGAAATCCTGGCGTGGGCCCTTCTCCCGGCCATATACAAGTCCGCCCAGACGTTTCGCCTCGGTTGTCTTCTACCCAGAACAATCAAGAGCAGAGCTGGCTCGGGCACAACCTCCTTTCTCTGGCAATGCGCCATCGCCGGAGGCATCGCCGCTCTTGAGATCTTCAAAGAGGACAATGGCATGTTTGGTCTTTGGGTGAGTGCCTTGTGCCGTACGGGTGTGGGGATGGCTTTGTCTCTGGTGCACTCTGATGCGAAAGGGAAAAGAAGAGCCTGGGAGGATCGCGTATGGTTGACGACGTGCTCTTAGCTGGTATTGCCGCCTTTGATTCTCGCGGCGCAGCGGTATCCTCAGACGAACCCTCTGTCCCCCTCAGAGCCATCAGACTTCTCTGTTCACCCTCCTGAAGCGCCTGCCAATGAGTCCTGGCATCGTGCGTTGCGCTCCCCTCTAGTCGGCGCGGCGACTGCAGGGACCCTCGCCCTCTTGGCTACCCTGGCCTTGACAAGATGGCGATTCTTGCCGGTTGGCATCTCGGCAGTCTTCGTCGCCATCATTCTCTACGCTGCCCATCGAGCCTTCATGCGCAAGTCCGGCGAGGATATCGCACGACTCTCAGAGGCCGATGTCAATGATGCGACCATGGTTTTCTCGCTCAGAATCTGTCTTGGCTTGGTGGTTGCCCTGCTCGTCCAGATCTTCTTTATCGTTGCCTTTGAGTTCTCGACGAGTCAGATGATGCCTACCGTGTCTCTGGGCTTGGCAAAGGCGACTTCCTGGTTCTTTCTGCTTCTAACGGTATGTCTCTTCCCCGCCAGCTCCCCGAGACCCTCCATGTCGAGACATCTGACAAGGTCTCTCATCTCATCAGGCCCGAGATGTGTCCTGGGCTGCGGCCATCTCTGTTGGAGCATTCGGCATCATGGCCTCGCTGGATCCGTCGCGTCAGCCATCCGCAGGCTGTGCGTTCTTGAACGTGATTGTCGCCTGCCTTGCGCTGGCGCATGTCATCAGCGCCCTTCCTAAACAAGACAAGTTCAGGCACTTTCTCTGGATTCTATGTCTCTTCTCCGTCGCGCCTTGGTCCTCAAACATTCTCGAGATTCGGACCGCCAATCGCGCAGCGGTATTGTTCAGCAAGCACCACAGCCACCCGGCGGAGGGACTCATGCTCGCCGGCCAGTCAGATTTCAAGGCCTTGCTGCAGCGGCAGTCGAAGACTCTGGAAGCCGCTCGAGCCGAGTATCGGCGCCGGTACAAGATCGACCCCCCCGAGGGGTTTGATGCCTGGTACGACTATGCTGTATCGCACCATTCGCCAATCATTGACGACTTCGATGCGATCTACAAGTCCGTCTCCCCATTCTGGCGGCTAAGCGGCAGCGAGGTCATCGAAGCAATGCGCCAGCTGCAGTCGGATCCGAGGCTGAGGGCGAATCTGTGGCGCTGTGACTTCTCGGGGCAAAGCGGCAGGACTGAGTGCGTCAACCCCTACCGGCGCGGCGACAGACACATTTCCCTCCTCTTGAGCAGACTGCTTGGGGGCCTACGAGGAGTGCTTCCAGACGTCACCATGCTAGTAAATCACCTCGACGAGCCGATGGTGATCATCCCTCCCTCGTCAGTCGGGCCGGCCGGGTCCTCCGGGACTCAGATCACCTCGACGGACATGACACATCGCCCTATCTGGGACTCGATCACCAAGTTCTGCAGTCATTACCAAGAAGAGCAGGCCAATGCCAGCGCCAGTACCACTACCACTGCCAATTCCGCCCGTTCGGCCGCCGACTTTCTCCTCCCCTTCGTCGATGACGTCTCCTCAAACATGGATCTGTGTCAGCACCCAGAGTACGGTCGGATGCATGGTCTCTTCATGAGCCCGACCTCGTCTATCTTGGTCGAGGGCCTGGCGCCCATCCTCTCTGTCGGGGCACCATCGACAATGGGAGACATCTTGTTCCCCAGTGCGGCATACATCGAGAGGGGATTTCTCTACGACGAGACCACGGACGTTGACTGGGAAAGCAAACACGACAATCTGTACTGGGCGGGATCCAACACCGGCGGCTACGCGGCAGACGAATCCTGGCGCCTCTTCCAGCGGCAACGGTTCCTCTCGCTGGCGCAGAACAGGGGCCAGCGGGCGAAGCAGTATTCGTACCTCCGAGAGGAGGGCGGCGTTGCAGGCCGCGTCCAGTCCTCGTTCCTGAACAGCAAACTATTCGACGTGAGCCTGACGAGGATCTTCCAGTGCAAGGAGAGGTACTGCCGAGAGCAGAAGCTCGCCTTCAACACGCGGTTTTGGGCAGACAAGAACGAGGCGCTCAAGTCGAAGCTCGCGTTCGACGTGGACGGGAACGGCATCAGCGGGCGGTGGTACAAGCTCCTCGCCTCCAAGTCGACGCCGCTGAAGCAGACGCTAATCCGGGAATGGCACGACGAGCGGCTCGTGCCGTGGGTGCACTACATACCCGTCAGTCAGAGCATGGAGGAGCTCCCGGAGCTGGTCACGTATCTCACATCGACGGAGGCGGGGCAGCAGAGGGCCCGGGAGGTTGCGGAGCAAGGGCGGGAATGGTACCGCAAGGCGTTCAGGGAGGTCGACATGGGAATTTACATGTACAGGCTGATGCTGGAATTAGCGAGACTGCAGGACCCGTCGAGGAAGGCAGACCAGCAAGCACGCCCATGAACGAGACGAGCATCATGAGGAACTTGGGCGCGTTTTATGCATTTCTTTCTTCCTTCCTTTCTTTTGGTTTTTCTTTCTAACATTCGTTTCTTTGGCGCTCTTTCTTCGGCCTTCACCTTTCGAGCTCTCTTCTTGGGTACATTTCTTCGTCCCCTTTGCGTTTATAATTGCATGCCCAAGTTGGGAAAGGCAGTTCCATACATTGATAAAATTACAGGTACGGATGAGAGGGTCAGTAAGGCGGATAAGCATCATGGTGTGCCTACATGCTAAGTTGGAGGGCCTGTTTGGTTCTTTGAGATTGCCACAGCCATCCCCCCGGTCCCACGCACAAGCAGCTGGTTGATGAGAGACATTTGCGACAGTGAGAAGCGTCGTCAGCCGAGTTGTTCGTGAGGTGAGTCGGAGGGATCCGGGCGGTGAGCTCCGGCCTTGCCTCAACCGGCTCGCCCCCTATTTCGGTGCATACCGGTACGAGTATGTATGTACGGAGTGCCTGTACATATGTACAGGTATGCAGATGGACTCTCAGGATGCAGGAACATGACTCTGGTGCCATTGGATCCAATAGCCACGCGCTGCGCGCCTTCGCCAACGTGCGTTAGCATGCGTCGTGATCACCATCTTCTTCCAAGATCATCTCAAAGAGTCGCGATGTGGTGGAATGGCCGTGCAGTCTTCCGGGTAGGCGTGGCGGTGCCGCCGTCAACATATCAGTGCTTCAATCGTGCAACATCCAATACAGCTCGTATTGATCAATTCGTCAGATCGAGCCCCTGAGGCTTACGTGCAGGTCCTTCAGGGGCCTTCAGTGGCCTTTCGAGGGCGATCAGGCCCGATCAAGCCCCTATTGGCGGCCGCGTATCGGTGTGGCTTGAACATTGATTGATCGATCGATCGATAAGCTCGATAAGATCAAGATCGCCGCTCCAAAAGTGACAACATGCCTAACCTAGAGTGGGAGGAAAAAAAAGCTGGACGGAGCGAGGCACGAGAGCTCGCCTTCGATATTGGCCGCGGGGGAGAAAAAATTGACCTCCAGTAACCTGATATTGACGAATTGATCCCATTGACTCCATCCATGCTCGTTCGAGGCCCGCGACAGGCGGATCCATACAGCCCGACACATTTTGATCTGCCTCGTTCCGGAATTGCCTCCCTCGGTCGCCAGCACCCCTTGCGGATGGTCTGACCTGACCTGACCTGACCTGACCTGACCTGACCGTCAACCTGCGTCATCTCGGGCCCGTCCTCCGCATCCAACCACCACTCGGAGGCCGGAGACACACACACACGCAGAGAGCAAGAGAACAGGCAAGGGTCTCGTGTGTTGCCGGCGGCACTTACATACGCTTTACCACTCCATTGTTACTCCATATCTCTCATAACCTCAGCTTTAGCCTCACACATCGACCCGCGCGAGCCCCTGTTCCTCCACCAGAGCACAGGTCCCCCGGTCCCCTCGTTCTGCGCTCGTTGAAGCTGAAGCTGGCTCCGGGAAGCCGTCAGGGCATACCTGGTCCACAACCCCGAATCGGCTCGACTAGCCCTTCTGCGGTGCTTCTCGCTCGGACAGTGCCATAGCCAACAGCTCCTCGATAACATCAGATCCTCTCCCGCCTATGCCATCGTGACCGGCGATAGCTACCGTTCGACAGGCTCGCTCATCTTTCCCCTCATCTCCCCCCCCCCCCCCTCATAACCTCGACCCCTCCTGATCGTCGTTGCCGTCTGCGTCCTCGTCGTTTCGCCTCACCTGCTTCGTCTCTTCCACGATGACCGATCTCGAGACTCACGTCACGGTTCAGAAGCGGGCCTACTACTCCCCGCCATGGGCCGACGTGAGCATCATCGCCGTCGCGGGCAGCTCGGGTTCCGGCAAGTCCACGCTGTCGCAGGCGATAGTCAAGAAGCTCAACCTCCCTTGGGTTGTCATCCTCTCCATGGCATGGCCCCCATCTCATCCTCTTCCTCGACCTTGACCTCGAGTTCGACCCTGATCCAGATGTCGTCCTCGGTCGAGATCGTATGCAGCGAACGGCGCTAATGGCATGGCCCAGGACTCTTTCTACAAGACGTTAACGCCGGAGCAATCCAAGCTTGCGTTCGCCAACGAGTACGACTTTGACTCGCCAGAAGTATGTCACTTACACCGTCCTCACCCACTCTCATGTGCCGCCCATGCCGCCCACACACTATACAAGAAGGGGAGGAAAAGGCGGCCCGCGAAAGAGAAAGAAGAAGAAGAAGAAGAACAAGACGAAGAAGAAACAGGAGAAGAAACACACAGCTTGATAATTTGCGATCTAAGAATACATGTCGTCTTCCTTATAGGCCATCGATTTCGACGCGTTGATTGGTAGCCTGCGAGATCTGAAAGCAGGGTAACACTAGCCGAGCCACCTCGAGTGCCGTCTTTCGAGTTGCACCGGACACCCGCATGTTAACAAGTTGGGCCGCACAGGAAGCGAGCAGAGATCCCCGTCTATTCGTTCGCCAAGCATGCGCGACTGAGCCACACGACCTCCATATACTCACCGCACGTCCTCGTCCTCGAAGGCATCTTTGCGCTCTACGACCCAAGGGTCCGCGAGCTGCTCGACATGGCTGTACGTTGACACCGGGTCGCCCGGCCGAGACGATCCATTAGACCGACCGCCGGGATCGACAGACGAGAGAGAGAGAGAGAGAGAGAATCACGAGATCCGTGTTTTCTAACACGGAATGCAGATATATTGCGACGCCGACGCGGATACCTGCCTGTCTCGGAGAAGTAAGTCTGGCGCCATCCCGTTGACGACGTTCCCACCATGACAGAAGATCCTTTGCTGTGGAGCTGGTTGTTGATGGCGAGTGGCCGTCCAGTCGTGCGAGATGTCCGAGAGCGAGGGAGGGACGTAGAGGGCTGCATCAAGCAGTGGTTCATGTTTGTGAAGCCAAACTTTGAAAAGGTCAGTTTCGAGATGGGCCCATGTTGAGTGTGCGCGGATGTTGATCTCAAATTTTCTGCCTCTAGTTTGTCGAGCCGCAACGCAAGGTCGCCGATCTCATCGTTCCGAGGGGGATCGAGAACCGAGTTGCCCTGGGTGAGTGAGCCATTGGAGAGCTGAATCAACTCGAGTCTATTAATAGCTGATTTCCTTCGCTCCTGTACTGACGATGGCGCAGACATGATGGTTCAATTCATTGAGAAAAAGTTGATGGAAAAGTCGACGCACCATCGCGAGGCTCTTTCGAGGCTCGAAGTCAATGACCTGGAGACGCCGCTGTCTGAGCGAGTCGTCGTCCTCGACGACTCGACGCAAATCAAATTCATGAACACGATCCTCCAAGACATAGACACGCCGGCCGAGGACTTTATCTTCTACTTTGACCGTCTCGCGGCGTTGATCATTGAGCAGTAGGTTGAGACGCATTCGGGGGCATTGTGATTACCTCGAGGTGAAGCTAAAATCGATCGGCAGGGCCCTCAACAATGTCCATTTTGAGGAGACGATCATCGAGACGCCGCAAGGCCACAACTACCGTGGGCTGAAACCTAAAGGGGAGGTCAGCGCGGTCATCGTCCTCCGCGGTGGGTCGGCCTTTGAGCCGGCGCTCAGGAAGACGATCCCGGACTGCCGGACGGGCCGGATGCTGATCCAGTCCAGCTTCTCGACGGGCGAGCCGGAGCTCCACTACCTGCGGCTGCCGGAGGACATCGACAAGCACGAGAGCGTCCTGCTGCTCGACACGCAGATGGCCAGCGGAGGGTCTGCCCTTATGGCGGTGCAGGTCCTGGTCGACCACGGCGTCGCGCTTGATCGCATCGTCCTGGCCACGTACTCGGCCGGGCGGGTCGGGCTGCACCGGCTCATGACTGTCTTCCCGGAGATCACGGTCGTCGTCTGCAACATCCTGCCTTCCCAGGACCAGCGGTGGGTCGAGAAGCGATACTTTCGCTGTTGACGACGATCACGCAATGACGACGATCGTGATGCCGCATGATTCTTCCCTCGCGTCCCTGCTGCCTTGTTTCCCCCCCACATTTGGCATTTACACCAGCATCCATTGCATCCATGCATCAAAGACTATATATATATCTTGCAGCCTCATCACCTCACATGTTGAAGTAACCTCCCGAAGAAACGGAGCCTTCCTCGAATACGGGCCCTGACATGACTCATGATCTGCCTACCATCTGCCGTGTGCCTCGCTTTTGATGCTGGCGATGACGATACTTCTTTGGATGATTGATGATGAATCCTTTCGCTTCCTGGACCCTTGCTCATATAGCAGGCTATTATTCAACGTTTGATCCTGAGCAATACAAGTACTCTGTACTCCAGTCTCCAGCGTCCACTGATCCAGGGGTCAGGGGGAGATCCGTCGTCTGTTTGGCATTGTTACCCGGTTCGGTCTAGCCTTTGAGGTGACGTAAGCAGAGCCGAGGCGGAGGAAGGAGCCGGGCAGAGCGCGGATGACGCCATGTCGCAGAAACATCGCCCGCCGCTGGAGAGGAAGGCGCGCCGGCGATCCGACCTCCGATCGCTGCTTCCGCGCCGCAGGACCGAGCTAGACAGCGCCCCTCCATTGCGCCTGCCGCCGTCGGTCCAGCTTCCAAAGGGGGCCACAAAGAAAAAAAACGTCAAGAAATTACCTGAGAAATAAATAAATAAATAAATCCAATCTAAAATATTACGAATTCCATCCCAAACACCTCAATCGGATGGACGGTTGGATCGCCTTAAACGCAGTCGGGCTGGGTTCTCTCGCATCGCCGACTTCGCCATTGATTCGAGATGAGTCTCCGCCGTTCGAGCTGAGAACTTGCGAAACAAGAACTTGCAGCCGATGGGTCTTCGGATGTCCCAGATCCAGTCGCCCCTCCATTGCTGCGATACCTTACCCGCTGATCCTCCCGCGCTGGCGACTGGGCAATAAATCTAGCCATTTCACCCGGCACAAAGATATGCTCTGTCTCATGTCCGAGCTGCGTCACTGCCGCTGAGATATCCGGACATTCGATCCATCGCCTGACCGTCAGACTTCACATCCTCCTCGTCGTTGTTGTCGTCGTCGCCGCTCAGGGTGTGAGACGATGTTGACAACCTCGCTGCGGTCCTTGGGGTCGCTTCAAACGGCCAGCTCAGGCGCCGCCAGGCAGCGGATCGTCGCACAGACTCGCATTGCGACTCCCACGCCGGCATGGACGACAAGCAGGCTGTTGCCGTCCACGAGACGCTTCCAATCCTCCACCTCCTCCTTCTCCTCCGCTTCCTCCGTCGCCTCCAGTAGACGCCTCACCAGACCACGGCTCTTGGACAGACATCAAACCCTCTGCCGTAGCTTGGCTCTCGGCCGATCACTCTCCGGCAAGCCGCTGATACAGCGCAATTCGTGGCTGCTCAACTTCATCTACAGGACGGCCGCGTGGCTCGGCATCTCCATCACCGTCCTCGGCCTCGGAGTCCTGGCCTTCTTCGCGTACGATGCCAGCACGTACGCCGACCTCCCCGCCCAGAGCGATGTCGACGTGTCGAAGCTCGCGCTCCAGCCCCGCCATGGCGGGCCCAAGAACCTCCCGATAGCCGACGTCTTCATCGACGACGATGACTCCGAGGAGAGCAAGAACAACAAGCAGAAGCCGCGGCTCGTCATCCTCGGCGGCGGCTGGGGCGGCGTGGCGCTGCTCAAGGAGCTCAACCCGGACGATTACCACGTCACCGTCATCTCGCCGGCCAACTACTTCCTCTTCACCCCCATGCTCCCCTCCGCCACCGTCGGCACGCTCGAGTTGCGATCCCTGACCGAGCCCATTCGCCGGATACTGAGTCGCGTTCATGGCCACTTCATCCGCGCTCGGGCCGAGGACGTCGATTTCCAGAACAAGCTGATCGAGGTCGTGCAGACGGACGCGAGGGGCAAAGAGGCCCGCTTCTACGTGCCTTACGACAAGCTGGTCATTGCCGTCGGGTCTGTCACAAACCCGCACGGCGTAAAGGGCCTGGAGAATGCCTTCTTCCTGAAGGACATCAACGACGCTCGCAAGATCCGGAACAAGGTCATCCAGAACCTGGAGCTGGCATGTCTCCCCTCGACGTCTGACGAGGAGCGGAAGCGGCTTCTCTCCTTTGTCGTCAGCGGGGGTGGGCCCACGGGCGTGGAATTCGCGGCCGAGCTGTTTGATCTCTTGAACGAGGACCTGACGCGGCACTTTCCCCGGCTCCTGAGGAACGAGATTTCCGTGCATCTCATCCAGAGCCGTAGCCACATCCTCAACACGTATGATGAGACGGTCTCCAAGTACGCCGAGGAGCGCTTCGCCCGTGACCAGGTGGAGATTCTCACCAACTCCAGGGTCAAGGAGGTCCAGCCGGACAAGATCATCTTCACGCAGCAGCAGGATGACGGCTCGGTGGTGACCAAGGAGCTGCCCAACGGATTCTGCCTCTGGTCTACCGGCGTCTCGCAGAGCCCGCTCTGCCAGAAGCTGGCCAAGAAGCTGGGAGACTTCCAGACGAACCGCCACGCGCTCGAGACGGACACGCATCTGAGACTGAACGGCGCGCCCCTGGGAGACGTGTACGCCATCGGGGACTGTTCCACGGTCCAGAACAACGTCGCCGACCACATCGTCTCCTTCCTCCGCACGCTGGCGTGGAAGCGCGGCAGCGACCCGGAGACGCTCCAGCTCCACTTCTCCGACTGGCGCAACGTCGCCCAGGACGTCAGGAAGCGCTTCCCGCAGGCCATCAACCACCTCAAGCGCCTGGACAAGCTGTTCGCCGAGTTCGACAAGGACCAGTCCGGCACGCTTGACTTTGGCGAGCTGCGCGAGCTGCTCAACCAGATCGACAGCAAGCTGACGTCGCTGCCCGCGACGGCGCAGCGCGCACATCAGCAGGGCTGCTACCTCGCCCACAAGTTCAACAAAATGGCGCGTCTCTCGGACGCCATGGTCGCCAACGGAATTCGCGACGGTGACCTCGACGCCGCCGTCTACAAGGCCTTCGAGTACCACCACCTGGGCAGCCTGGCGTACATTGGCAACTCGGCCGTCTTCGACCTCGGAAAGGGCTGGAGCCTGGCCGGCGGGCTCTGGGCCGTGTATGCCTGGCGGTCCGTGTACTTTGCGCAGAGCGTGAGCTTTAGGACGAGATGTCTCCTGGCTATGGACTGGGCAAAAAGGGGCCTATTTGGTCGAGGTGAGCCGCCAGACCCTCCTTTTTTTTCTTCTTCTTCATCTTAGTTTCGCAAACTTGAACACCACTAACGTACAACAGATTTGACGAGCTTTTGAGATGCATTCTCGAATATTGAGAATTATTTTGATGATGCCACGAATTAAATGGGATGCTCATCTAGACAAAGATACACACCCAAGGGAACGGCGAATTTTCGAGATAAGTCAATGCTTTTGGAGAGGCTTCAAAGCGGTCAAAACCTTGGACATGATCTCATTTCTTGAGATGCTCAACGCTTGATGCATTTGTAAGAGGAAAATAGCCATATAGATGGAGCAAACTGAGGACAAGCTGAGATAAAGGGAGGAACATGAAAACGGGACCACTGACATGGAAATAAAAAGGGCAAAAAATGAATAACAGGAAGAGAACAAGAAAAGGAAGGAAAGAGGATAACAAGCAGCTTATAATACGAAGTCCTTGTGCGTCCACTTCTCGGTGACCTTCCTCTTTGCCTGCCTCTTGAACGGGATGTGCCTCCTGCTCTCCATCTTGCCCCTGAGGAGCAGACTCCTGTACCTGTCCCTGAGCAGGTTTCCCTCGGGCTTGAGCAGCCGCAGCGAGTCCTGCAGCTCGTCGGGGAGCACGAGCTCGAGGTCCTTCTCGGGGAGCTTGAACTTGCCGAGCTGCTTTCTGCGCAGCTTCTCCTCTGCGACCTCGGCGTCGTCTGCCTCGGCCGCGTCGACGCCCTGCTGGGCGACGGCGAGCGCCCGCGCGGCGTCCCTGTCTGCGACCTCCTGGGCGATCTCCTTGATGCGCTGCTCCTGCGCGCGGCGGGCCTTCATGGCGGCCTTGTGCTTTGCGAGGCGCTCGTCCTCCTTGCGGCGCAGGATGCGGTTGCGCTGCGCCTGCGTCTTGCGTTTGGGCTGCTTGGGCCTCCCGTCCTCCTCCGCGCCGCTCTGCACGCCCTCCCACTCCGAGTCCTCCTCCCACTCGGACATGGCGGCGCGCTCCTCGGCGGCGTCGGCCTCGGCGGCGGAGCGGGCGGCCGCGGCCTGCCGCTCGGCATCGGCGGCCTCCTGGTCGAGCCGCCTGCGCTCGGCCTCGAGCGCCTTGGCGCTCTCGTCGGCGAGCCGGCCCTCGTAGTCGGCGAACATGGGGTTGTAGCTGAAGCCGCCCGAGGGCCTGGCCACGGCCGGCACGTGCTTGCCGCTCGCGAGCAGCGAGACGGGCTGCCTGCGCATCGACCTGGGCACCTTGGGCTGGACCTTTTCCTCGACGAAGTCCATGGCGTCGGCGGCGGCGCCCTCTGTGCCCTGCCTCTGCTGCACGTCCGAGGACGGCGAGGGAGTAGCGGGGACGGCGGCGGCGGCGGCAGGGGCGGCCCAGACGTCGTACGTGGCGTCCCTGACGGCGACGGTGTCGTCGTGCCGCCCGTCGGCGACGCGCCTCAGCCGGGCGAGCTCCTTGTGCGAGACCCAGTCCTGGCGCAGGCGCTTGGTGGCGACGAGCCCGTCGGTGGTCTTGTCGGAGGGCCGCTTGCGCATTGGCACGGCGGGGACGGCGGAGCGCTGGGCGATGATCTCATCGGCGCGGAGGGTCTTGTTGAGGTGCTTGCTGCTGGATTTGCGGGAGATGGCGGAGTCGCCCTTGACGTCGATGGTGAAGAGGTCCTCGGAGGCCTTTTCTCGGATGACGCCGCTGTAACAAGGTCAGCCCCCGAAGGTCAAGGAAGGACAATGAATTAAGGGGTGACGGGTCTCAGGGAGACAGACCCCTGGATAATCTGGTCGTTTAGCTCGACGAGGCCGGACTCGACCTCGGTCAGGTCGACGTTCTTCCTCCATGCCTTCTTGCCCTTTCTCGAGGGCTGGGAGAACTGCTTGGGGGCGTCGCCGGCCCCGGCGTGAGACGACAGAAGCGGCATCCTAAGTCACTCGTCCAAATGAGAAATAAGAAAAGACAGAGTCCGGCGTGGAGCAGCGAAGAGCGGCAATGATGATGATGATGATGATGATGATGATGATCCGGATATCCAATATCCAGACACCAAAACGTCCTATCATGAATCGGCGTCGCCTCGATATTTTTTTCTGGGACCCCGATATTGCGATAAGATTAGATAAGCCGGTTCTACTCCCGATGCGGCAATCTGACTTTACGTGCATGTTGACAAACTTCATTGGCAAACATACACGCGCGGCATAGAAGGGACGCCTCGATACCTTCATATTCCCGCAGGCCTGCCTTGTCGCGGGGTGGTGGGATTGATCGCTCTGGAGTGGAACTCGACGTGCAGGCAGGACGCAGCAAAAGGCAGCAAGAGGCAGCAAATCACGATACTCGAGGCACGGCCGTGGTCCGCAGACGCAGGATCCAGCCTGTCGCCATTGGGAATGGTGGAGTGGGACATGGCACCATGCATACCCAACCAGTGGCCACTAGCAGGGCATCTCGAGACTCGAGGAACTCGAGGGCGCAGATGGAGAGATGGAGAGTCGTATTTTAGCATTCGAGCTAGAACAAGAGAGAGCGAGAGAGAAAGAACAGGAAGAGGAATCCCTCCCTACCGGTAGTCTCCTCGCACATGTGGCTTCTCCGGCCAGTCGTGACTCGAAGTTGTTGTCGTTGTCATCGTCTTCGTCTTCGTCGTCGCTGTTCCTGGCATCATCCGGATGGCCCAAGTTGAAAAAGATTCCCAATAAATATCTCGATTTTCCCCTCAATTACCTCTACCACTGCCCGTACAATACTTGTCTTCGTCGCTTCGGGAGGGGCGCGCGCACACACACACACACACAAACTCGTCAATCAGCTGGCACCGATTGTTGCCAGCCGTCGTCTTATCACGATATCGGCCTACGTAACTCGATTCGACACCGCAACAGCCACATTCGAACCACCTCCCACCATCATCATCACCATCAATCCATTCCATCATCTACGGACAACAGCCGCCACAACAACAACAGCAACAGCAGCAGCAACAATCGCTATATCGGCGTTCCTGCGGCAGCGGCATCATCGGATCGACGGTACAGCAGCAACAGCAGCAGCAGCGGCAGCGGCAGCAACACTTCTTTCACCATGGCGCAAGCAAGCGGATCGTACAACAACCCGCTGAAAAAGTTCAAGTACGGGCAACCTAAAGCCGCGATGGCAATATACCGCACGACAGGCCTCTTCGAATGCTGACTCGAGACTTCTTAGGCTGGTCTTCCTCGGCGAACAGAGCGGTATGTCGATGACAAGCGGCGGCGGCGGCGGCGGCGGCGGCGGCTACGCTTTCGACACTGCCTCGTGGCAGGATTGCGATGTGCTGATGTGCTGATTCCTCGGGTTCCTTCGAAACAGTGGGCAAGACGTCTCTGATCACCCGGTTCATGTACGACTCGTTCGACAACATGTACCAGGCGACGATCGGCATCGACTTTCTCTCCAAGGTAAGCGACACCGACGGCATGGCATATCATCGCGGGGAGAAAGGATCCCAGAGAAGATCAATTCAAAGACCGCAGTAGCAGAGCGGCCGGAAGAGGAAGACGGGACGAGCCAACAATCTCCACTGCTTTTGAATCGAACCTGAAGTCTGACTGACGATTGAACCATTCCATTTTTTTTTAATTTCGCCTAGACCATGTACCTCGAGGACCGAACGGTACGGCTACAGCTGTGGGACACGGCCGGCCAAGAGCGATTCCGAAGCTTGATTCCCTCATACATCCGGGACTCGAGCGTCGCCGTTGTCGTCTACGACATTTCCAGTATGGAGCCCTGAAGACCCCCGCCCTCTTCTCCTCTCCCTCTCCTTCCTCCTTTCTCTCTCTGTCTCTCTTGACAGCCAGGCCTCCCAGAAACGACATAGGGAGCGCCTCTTGTCGAGATGACAGGCCGCGGAAAGTCGCTAACACGAGGGGAATCCTCTTTCTATTTTTTTTTGCACGGGCAGACGCGAAATCCTTCCAGAACACCAAGAAGTGGATCGACGATGTCCGCGCTGAGCGAGGCAATGATGTCATCATCGTGCTGGTCGGCAACAAGACGGACCTCAACGACAAGCGCGAGGTGACGACCCAGCAGGGCGAGGAGGAGGCCAAGAGGCAGGGGCTCAAGTTTGTCGAGACGAGCGCCAAGCTGGGCTTCAACGTCCAGAACCTGTTCAAGAGGATAGCACAGGCCCTGCCGGGCATGGAGGGCACCGACACTGCCGCCCAGGCCACCAACCAGAGTGAGTCTTCTTCTCCCTGCCTGTCGCAATTATCATCGTCATTCTCATCACCATTGGACCCTGGGTGTGTGACTGTTGAACGACCTATCGTCGAATCGTGGCTGACAACTTTCTCTCCAGTGATCGACGTCAAGACGAATACGACACAGCCCGCCCAAGAAGGCTGCTCATGTTAAAGACGCAAAGCCAGACAACGTCAGACCCCGTCTATTCCCACCAAGGGACCACATTGCGACGAGAGCCGCGGGAATGCATGCCAGATCGGTTGGCACGGGAATGGCCCGCCCGCTGCAGCATCAAGCCGTGCAGGACAGGGGGGCCCGAGAGAGGATGCCTCTGTCGAATTGAATTCGGGCGGGTGCATGGATGTTTGTATAATACCTGCAGCAAAGGGGGGGAAGCCCGCCGGGGGGGGGGGGGGGGGGGGGGGGGGGG
>NIGB01000009.1:1256185-1331971 GCA_003055145.1 Escovopsis weberi
GGGGGGGGCAGAGGGGCTGGCTGTGTGAGGGGAAGAAGGAGAAGAAGAACAAGAAGAAGAAGCAACAACAACAAGAAGAAGCTACGAACGCAACGAAGCCTACGATCGTTTATACATATATCATTCCCATAATATACACATATACCGCATTCCGTCGACGGCCTCTTCTATCGCCGGCTGGACAGATCTTCTTTACTTTTGAACGAAGCCTTCGATATCTTTCGGATCGAGCCTTCCATGTCACCTAGAGGCACACCGATCGTTGCCGTCATGTCAGAGCAGCCTGGAAGTCGACCTCGCCGCTGGGCGTGCCAAAGTACGCAACAACCGGCTTCTGCGCCCTCCCCAGGCTCGCAGGGTGGAGCCCGTTGACGCCGTAGAACAGGCCGTGCTCCACGACACCCGGCATCCTGATCAGCTCGTCCCCGAGCTTCTCGACCTCCCAAACGCCGTCCCTGCCCTCGCCCAGCCCGCCGTCCTGCTGCTGCTGCTGCTGGGGGTTTCCGGCCTCGAAGTCCCGCGCCAGGCGCAGCGGCGTAAAGGGCGCGTCGATGATCCACATGCCGTTGTCCGTGACGAGCTCGCCGGCCTTGCCGGGCAGGCCGGAGCGGACGACCGGGTTCGGGGAGCCCATGCGGCGCAGGCGCATGAGGACGTCGGGCGCGGCGAGGGGGAGGACCTCGATGGGGATCCTCCATTTCGTGCAGAGCCGCTGCGACTGCTTGCGCGAGTCTGGGAGGGCGAGTCAGCGAAAAAAAAATGAAGGCCCGTTTCATTCAAATAGTAGAGGAGAAGACATGATGCTCACCGGCCACGACGATAAACTTCCTGGCGGCGATGGCGACCATCTTCTCCTGGAAGAGACAGCCGCCGCCGCCCTTGATCAGGTTCAGCTCCTCGTCCACCTCGTCCGCGCCGTCAAAGGCCACGTCGAGCGGGACCGGCACGCCGTCGACCAGCGGCCGCTCGTCGAGCCCGCAGAGCCGCAGGCCCGCGGCGCGGATGAGGCCCTTGGACTGGCTGCCCGTGGGGACGAAGGTCATGCTCGAGAAGAAGGCGGGGCCCCTGGCCGCGATGGCCTCGACGACGTAGACGACGGTGCTGCCGGAGCCGATGCCGACCCAGGACGCCGAGGGGGGAAGGTGGTCCTCGACGGCCTTGAAGGCGGCGGCCTTCTTGGCGGACTCGATGAGCGAGGCGGCCGCGGAGGCTGCGTCGACTTGGGAGGCCATGATGGGGCTTGGGTGAGGCCGTGGCGATATGGTTTATCCAAAGACAAGAGCCCTCTCGTAAGGGATGATCAATTGAAGGAGCTATATGACAAGGAACAAGTAAGGCAATGCTCGTATTCTACAGGCACGTTCACTGGCGATGGCTCCGGTCTCACTTGAAGCTCGGCATGATCGATTTGCTCGATTCTCATTGGATCACGAGCCCCCTTCGCGCGGCGGGGCATTTTTCTATAAGCGCCGCATCAGAGTCTACCAGTCATGTAATACCCGGTCGATCATAGGAGGCTGGCATTAGAAGACTATCACACGTCTATAACCATTATAATTACGTAAGATATACTAGTAGTATAATCTAATAGAAGCACCACAAGATTATAAGAGGACTGCTGTTATATATTATATACACTTACAGACCTATATAATAATAGGTAGCCATACTCTTACAGCGTTATAGATCAGATTATGATTATATATGACATTATAGATTTAACGAGGTCTAAGTATTGCGTATGCTTGTTATAATAAGAATAAAACAAGAGAAAAAATTATATTAAGATTAAGAGGATATTACAGCACTCTTAGTTATAGAGGAAAGGACGCTTATAAGAATTAGTACTATTATATCTTTAGTAACAATTACAGGTAAGAACCCTATTATAAAGACTATAATAGTTATAGCGAGGGAGTAAGTTACTACTACTAATTAGACTTATAAGGGTCTATTATAATTATATTACAATATTACTATTATAAATCTAAGTTAGTATTATTATTAAGGTATTATAGTTATATATATTAGTATACCTACAATCCAGGTAATATCCTATATACAAAGCCATAATATAGGTAGGTTATTATTCTAATCTGTAGGTATATATAATACCTTTAATAGGATTACTATCCTGTGAAGCTATACCTCCTTTTTTAGCTAGGTACTAGCAGCTTAGGCAGTACCTCTTTGCGCTAAGGCGTTATCTAATATCACTGATAGACAGCGGCGTTACTATCTTAAGGTCTGTGTTTTCTAAGTGCTGTGTTAGGGACACTAGTAAATGGCTTAACAGAGCCAAAGTACTCTTCTAGTAAGGTAAGTACTCTCTCTTTTCTACTAGGTATCTTGTTTAATGCATTATAATATCTATTAGTGTTTATTCTTTAGTGTTAATAATACCCTGCGAAGAATTAGCGCGTCCGCCCTAAGCCTATATTAATAAAGTTATTAGTTCTTAGCCTACTCTACCTTGTAATATATTTTTAATTCTCTAACTATTAATACTCTTACCTTTAATTAAAACGCCTAAGTTATTTATCTACAGCTTTAAGTTTAGCACCTGCTATATTAAAGTCGCGCCTCCTGTTAGTAACTTTTAGTCTTTATAGTGTCTTTAATAGTACCTAGTACTAGATATATAACGCGATATACCTGCAGGCTTAATCTTATAATATATCTCCTTATAGCAGGAGGCACTTAAAGTTACTATATATTCTCGCGATATTAGTATCTACTATTTCCTAACATTTAATAATAGGTAATAAGTAAACTGATTTCGCGAATAAAGGATAGAGCCTGATTAAGGCTAGTAAAATGTAGAGCGTGATAAAAAGGCTTCTTAGTATATCTTAGTAGCCATATACTAAGCTAAAGGTAACGTCCTAACAGCGCGCGCTATAGGCTTAAGAAAATTAACCTCCTTAAGCTGCTAGACTTAGGATATTAACGGCGGTAATCTAGCTTAACTAGTAGTTATTTATTAGCCTTTGTATTTTTAGATAATAAGCATTGATATCTATATTAGAGACTTACTATAATTTGGAGCGTTATAATGATTATACTTAACTACTGATGATAGATATATATCCTGTGTTAGCCTAGATTGCGTTAAATAAGATATAATATTTAAGTACCTTTTCCTTATTTATCCACTTAAGCTAGCTAGGGCCTTAGCTTATATTATCTAATACTTATTAATTATTAGGTAATTAGGGGAGTAGAGGAGTAAACCTTAAGTTCCTTATATAGAACTACTTTCTATTATCCTGTATTAATAGACTTAAGGTTCCTGTATGTTTTTAGTATACTTATAGAGCTTAAAGGGGGCTAGGAATACTTAAGGGGCCTAACTAGGGTGTAGAAAAGACTATTGTAATTATTTAAGTTAATAATTTAGCAGACGCATTCCTATAAGCAATATAGTAGTTTAGTACTCTCGCTTTATCTATATTAGGGTAAGGCAGGGCAATACTCTTTATAATACTTAAGGAATACTAGAATTCAGGTTAATTAAGAGATATAAAGTAGGTAGGTAGGAGGGGCTAGATAACTAGAGGGCGAATAGATAGATATAAGAGCTTGGGTTTCTTTTTTTTTTTTCTTAGTATATGCGGAGGGCTCGCCTCCTAGCTCTATAAGGAAGGAAAGACTAACGCGACGTAACGCGACATATAACCAAATAGGATATAGGCGCTCCTTCCCTCTTAGGCTCTAGTATCGCGAGATAAATAGCACTTAGGTTAAGCCTTAAACTCTAGGGGCTTTTACCCTAGAATTTATAAGTCTATCTGTTAATTAATTCTAATATAGCATTAGCTTCTTACTTAGACTCTTCTCTATTAATTCTATAGCTTATTACTATACTCTTGCATTATTAGATACTCTAGTAAAGAACTCTCTAAATATAAGGTATAAGCTGAAATTACTAATAGTAGTACTACTATTTATATAAAGTATATATTAAAATTAATATAAAGCTAGCTTTACTCCTTAAGGACCCTAGCGGGAACTATCTATACTCTCTCGCTTATAATATATTTAAGACTAATAATCTTCTGCCTCCTGGTTATTTTAAATATTAGATACTTAAGTATCTAATCCTTAAAAGGTTCCTTTATCTTCTTCTTTGTAAATTTAACGACTATAAAGATATAGCTTCCCTAGTACTAAGTGTTAATAAAGATCCCTAATAATTTCACTATCTAGACTATTCTATGTATTAGTAATAAAGAGACTGATTTAGCAACGCATATGAAATCATTAACTAAGAAGTATAGTTATTCCCTGTCTCTAGATATAACTAAAGTGTTAGAATATATATAGGTACTTTAAAAGGATCAGTTATAGAGATATACCTTAGAGTAAAAGCTACCTTCTTACACTAAGATATGGGCATATATCTAATAGCAGTGTAGACCTTTATATTATAGTCTCTGTATACCTCCTTAAGCTCTTATAGGAACCTATAATCTTAAGGGAGCTTATTCAGCCTATAAATAGAGAGTAAACTGTTCCCTCCTAATAACAGGGGCCTTTATTAAATAAGTCCTCTTAGATTCCTATGGTCATAATCGCCGCGGAGCTCTTCGCTTTCTTCTTTATCTAGGTCCTCTACACTAAGATCTAACAGCTTTAGATCTAGTATAGTAGCGAGTAAGGGGTAAGTCTTTTTAATATTAAGGAAAATGTCCTAGATCTTAGGGTGTTATAGGAAACAACCATTAAGTAACAGCTTAACAGTAAGTCTATAGTTCTCGCGCTATATTAGCGTTACCGCTGTATTTTAGAAATTCGTAGATAGAATATTAGCCTTATACTCTCTAGATAGGTATAAGTCCTAGTATTAGTAAATAGTATTTTTAATAAAATAGGAGAAGGAGTAGAATATAATTAAACCTATACTTATCTTTGCCTTGTAAGGTAAAGACTATATAGGCACTGCTATATTCCTCTATAACCTCGCTAAGGTAGAGTCTAAGGTAAACATTTAGCAGCCCTTTCCTGTCTTTATATTTAATAGCCTTACGATTACCCTTTATCCCTTAAGTTTATACTATTTTATTTAACCTAGCAGGTAGTTAACTATTTATAGTAGAAATAAGAGACGCTTAACTAATTATTAGAGTAAAAGACGCCTAACTGTTTTAGGATTCAGACGGAGCCTGTTAAGATCCTAGGTTGCTGACTCTATTAGGTATTCTATAACCTTCCTTTTCTGCAAAGGTAAGTTATAGGTTAGTAGTAGATTAGAGGTGTTTGGTTATAATAGTAATACAGGCTTACGGGTAAATCTATTCCTACGTCTATCTGCAATAGCCTAGTAAAGAAATTAGAATACCTTTTAACCTTTAATAATAGTATACTATATACTGTTACGCTTAGATAATAAGTATAGACTGTAAACTTAACGCAATGATTCTAACTAAAGCTAATATACTATTTATAGTGCCTCTCGCGCCTAATAGCGAATTACCTCTAATAGTATCCTTATATCCCTATAAAAAAGATATAGTATTAATAGTAGTTACAGAGGCTTCTATATATTCGGCTTAATATAATGCTCTTTAAGCTAGGTATATAGAACGATAGAGAGGATAATTACGCCCTAAGCGCACTCCTATATTTTCTAGGAATCAAGGTGTGTTTTTAGAGACTATAGATAACGCTAGGTAGGGGGGAGCTGTATTATATGAAATATCTCGTTTACTTCGCTAGCACTAGGAGCAGTTAGGATCTTATCGAATATGAATTTAATTAGGAGCTTTAATAGTCCCTAGTACTTAGAATATATAGCGTTAATTAGTTATATCTAAATTTAATTAAGGGCAGGGAAAAGATTATCTATTAATATAATAGAAGTTAACTATATAACTCTTAATAGAGGATAAGTAAAGGAGGATACTCTTACCTAGCGCTTCTATAAGATACTAATTCTTAGCAATTCCTAATTCTTAGGCCACTCTATACTAATCTACTTTACTCCTTTTCTTAAGGATCTCTATAATATAAAGTAGTATCTGCTTACTATACTATCTGTCCTTAACTATTTTAAAGTTAAGGTTAGCTCGTTTGATTTTCTTAATAAAATAGAATTAACATAGCTTAAGTGTGTAATGCCCTAGATATCCTAATAGCTTTTATTGTAATAGTAAATCTCTAATAATCGCAGCGATAAACGAGTAAACAAAGATCTATCTTCTAGCGATCTCTAGCTTAGTGCCTAAATCTAGATCTGTTATATAATTTAGACTATTAAAAACGTCTGCTAAATTCAATCTAAATAGTCTAAGTATAAGTACTAACATTCCTACCTATCTATTTTAGTGTTTTTAGTGCAGATATTAAGGAGTTAGGTAAAGGCCTTCTATTAACCAATATATATTCCTGTAAAGCCTAAAGGTATCCGCAAAGAGGAACATAGGCAGGCAGATAATTCTTATATCTATAAAATTTGCCTTAAGATATATATAACTAAAGATATAAAGCTCCTTCTTACTATATAAAGGTATTATAAGCCTTATTAGCCAGAATACCTATCTTATATAGTTAAAGAAGTAGCGGATAGTATATAGCGCGCTTAGCGGCTTTGCTACTTTTATTAGGTTATATTTATAGTCTATTTAGACGTCTATAATCCTCTAGTGTATCTAACTTAGCTAGATAAATACCTAATAGTCAGAGACAACGATAAGCTCCTAGTAAGCCTTAGATACTGTCTTAGAGAATCTAGCCTTTTAGCGATATTGATTTATATCTAGTAGAAGATAATAGGTAGGGTAAACCTTCTAAGCCTTAAGGATATATCTACTATCTACCCTATTCTAAAAATCCAGTCTAGTATATATAATTCGTCCTATATAGCGAGGTCTACAGTTATAACTAGATTCTCTGTAGGCGTATTTAACAAAATCTAAGGGCTAGATCAGCTTTCCGTCTACCCTAAGGATATACCTCCTAGATATAGTGCGTATTAACTCTCCCTACTATCTTACCTGCCATAGTTCGGATACTTCACTGTTAATCAAATGTGCTATCCCTGTGTATATACTCTATATATTCTCTTCTAATTAAAGGAACGCCTACAGAACATATCTTATATTGAACACTAGCAAATCTTTAGTCAAACTTACTTAAGATAGTAGAAGTGTCTTGTCTAGGTCTAGAGTCCTCTTTCACAACGTTAGAAGAGGAAGACTTAATTAGAGTTTCTTACGTATTATATCTCTTGTTAGTAGTAGACTATTTATCTTGTCTAAGTCTTATATTAAACGGAGGACCTTAATAAGTTAACTATATCCTTTATAGGTAATAGAGTGGCGCTCTTCCTATAGCGCTAGAGCTATTATAAACGCAGAGAAACAAGGTAAGCTTAGTATATATCAGACCTCTTCTATTATATTATCTAATTAACTAATATTAATAGTGATTGGATTATTGTTAACGAATGCTATCTCTGCTTAGGGTTTGTGATTAAGAGTGTTAGTGCTAACGCTTCTTAGATCTAAGTCTTTAAATCCGAGTTCCTCTAGGTATTTATTATCTATAGGAAGCTATATTTATATATACAGAGGCTAGATATCTAGTATGAGTTCGGGCTTAGTGGGTTTATTATCGGCCTTTAGATCTATAGCGGATTAATCGGCTATAGAAATGTCTAAGTTAGAATCTCTCCCTGCGAGTATTCTATTAATTTCGCTTAAGAGTCTCTCTCCCTTATTTAAATACTCTCCTTTAGCCAGGGAGTCTATAACTATATCAGGTTAGGGAGGTTCCTATTCTTCCGCTAAAATATTAAGGAGCTATAATCTAATAGGATTAGATAAGTCTTTTAATTAAGAGTCTTAGTTAAGGTATATCGGCTTAGTTATATCTTCCTGTTTAGATAAGACAGTCGCTGTGTTCTCCTTGTAAGTAGGAGTAGCTTTTAAATTAAGTTAGAATTATATATCTCATTATCTGCGTTCCCTCGCCATTTAGTCGCGACTTATAGCTTTAGTATATTCTTTAAATCCCTTAAGCTCTTTAATAATATTAAAAGGTACCGTTAACTTAACCGTCTCTATCTCTAGGATTCTATGTCTAGGTATGCTAGGTTAATATTTTTTTCCTGTCCTTTCTTTGGCACTAAGGAGTATAGCGATGTGTTACTATAGTAGTAATTAGCTAGATAGACTAGCACCGTTGTAACCTAGTATATACTTTGAAATTTATTAATAGTCTTTAATCCTGGTTTAATTAAACGTTTGTAGTCTTATACTAGCAAGAGGTACACTAGGCTTAGTAATCTTTCTTCTTCCTCTTTAATAATATTGTTTATATGTTAAAGTAATTGTAATTAAATGTTAAGATTTAATATAGTTAAACTTGATTTTTATTAGTAAACATATTAAATAATGTGTTTAGATGCGCCTAAATTGCTTACCCTATACTAGATAAATTAAAATTAAAAAAATAATTAAATTATACTAATACTTTTCCTTTTAATTTTAGCATTTTAGCTAAAAATCTGCTTATTCTCTTTCTCTAACAAACCTTAAATCAATAGCTATTAATACTCTGCATTATTTAGTTATCTTGCTAAAAACAAAATCCTATTAGTCTATCTCCCTTATTCCTAGATCTGCTTTAAATATTAATAGGTTCTTTAGTTTATTACTAGCATAACAAAGCCTTATTACCTCGCCCTAAGGACAATAAGCGCTATAAAGGGCTCTTAGTATAGCGTAAGTCTGTCTATAGATGCCGATAGAAAAGTTATCCTCTCGCGGACCTAAAAGGGGAAAACTAAGGTCCTTTCTACAGCGATTCCCACTATTATAGATACTAAGAAGATTATAGCAATAGTTACGCTAAGGGCTCTAACACTTTAGAAGACTACTCTGTTTAGCCCTAAAGTATAACTAGCTAAAAACAGTAGATATAATCTATATAGCCAGATAGTACCATAATCTAACTATAGCGTAGATTTAGTGTATATAGGCTTTACAATTTATATAACTAGTCCTATCTTCGTACAATAGTAGCGAGCTAATGCCATAAACACTATTAATGTAAGGGCCTTTAACTTTAAGGGTAACTAATTTAAGATAAAACTAAACAGCTACCTAGTAGGGAGATACACTATCCCTTACTATAGCCTAATAATTCTATAGAATCTTACTGCTCTAAAGCGTTAGGTGAATAAATCTCTATATAATAAGGTGTTTAAGGGTTTAACTAGATCTTAGGATAAGGTACTAAAGACAGGGAGAGCTATAGCTAATACACTCTTCTATAGAACACCGCCTGTGCCTATTACTAAAGTTTAGGTGATTACTCCTAACACTAATAAATTATCCTTCCTTAGCGACGCCTTTATACTATATAGAGATTAGCTAAAGTCTAAAGTCTTAGGATTTAGATATACTATCCCTTTTATTAACGCCCTACTATACCCCCCGGACTTAATTAAATAGCTCTCTAACTTTAGCAATTCTTTTCTAAACAAGCTTTTAATAATACATAGCCTTCTCTACATAACCTATCTCTAGATTAATATAATATCTAGCTTACTACCACTTAAGTCTAAGGTAGCTGCATTATTAGCAGAGAAAGGAGGCGATGTGATCAGGACCTAGGCTAGGCTAGTACTATATATCTCTCTTATAGAGTGTCTTGTTTACTACCCTTACTAGCTATAGTAGATAGAGGATATAGGTCTAGTTAAGTTTCCTTATCTATTCCGCTTTATTCGCTAGGCCTGTCTTAATAATAGCCAGTCTCTATACTTGTAAGTTTACATAGAACTTATTAACAAGGGAGACATCTAACGCTTAATACTACAGATCCAGTCTAAGGTTCATAGTCTTAAGGTTATAGCTTAGTACCTTATCTTACCGCATATAATACCTAGCTTAGCGATACCTCCGTTATAAAATGCTACCCTATATACCAGCCTTAGCAAAGTTATAGTAGCCCTTATAGGACTCCCTTCTGTAAAGCTCTGTAGTCTTCCGCCTATAAGTGGCAAGATAGACATAGAATTATTAAAGTCCCTAATACTTAAGGTTATAATTCTAAAAGAGCTTGCAAAGGCTTTAATATACTAGGGCCTAATAGAATCAAGTCTTAGCGATATCCTTTCCCTATTAGTGGAAGTGTCCTCCGCGGGCTATTAATACTAGAGCTCTAATATTAATATTTACAGCGACCTTTAATATAGTGATTTAGTATAGCAGCTAGATAGTATTCTAAATGGCATCCTATAATAGAGAGAGTAACTAGTATTTAATAATAGTAATCCCCTCTTTAACCCTTTCTTTAATCTCTTTTACTATATATCTGTTTAATATACACAGGCGTTTATCTACTACTAGGAGCATAAAATCTAGAGAGTGATATAAAACAAATAGATTAAAGTCTTAAAGGGATATATACTTAGCGTTAATAAGTAAGGTTTTATAATGATTATTAAGGCTCTGCTATTATTAAGAGAGACTCTCTACTAGGCTATTAAACCACAAATTCCTATTAAGAGCGCGGCTAAAAGCAAGGAAGACTTTAAATATAAGTAAAATTTAAAGGTCTTTAAGGAAATACAGTCTTATATAGCGACCTTTATAAGATCTAATTTAGTTATACACGTTCAATAGTATAGCGTCGCAGCGTCTATCTAGCGCTTCTTTAAAGAGATTAACATTAAGTCTATTCTATTATACTGTAAGGGAATAATTTCCCTAAAAGGTCTTATAGATAACGCTGTTTAATAGGAGATATATAACTAGGAGACCTTTAGCAGGTTCAGAGATATGTACAGGGGCGAGGTATCTTTCCACGAATACTGCCTCCTAGAATATATTCAGGCTATATACTAACTAGGGGGGGCTTTAAAGATCCCCGCTCTATAGTAGCTAGAAGACGTTAAGATTAACGTAGAGCTAAAGGGAGAGCTTTGTATTATCCTAGACTTTGCGGCTTATCTAAACCATCCTAAGGTTAAGCAGGAGGGCTATAAGCAACTAAGAATTAGAGAAGATATCCTTACTAGACTATAGTCTAAATGCAAGGCTATTAAGCAGATCCTAGGCTTAGCTATTAAGGCTGCGGAGATCTGTAAGATCTTTTAGAAATTTAATACTTTATACTAGTATTAATTCTATTCGATTTACTTAATAACGCGTTGTTTTTTTTCTTTATTATATCCCTTGCTTAAATTCTTCGCTCCCTTATAACCATTTCTCTATTCTATAATTCTATAGAACCTATAACTTACTATATATAGCTTAAAATTTATATTAATACTTTACTATACTTGGTACTGCTATGTGTAACCGGGCGGATTAACTGAAACTAGTGATATTATTTAGTAAAGAAAAGAAAAGAAAAGAAAAGAGAAGAAAAAAGAAGAAAAGAGGGAAAAGAAGAGAAAAGAAAAGAAAAGAAAAGAAAAGAAAAAAAAGGTATATAATATATAGGCGTGATTTAGGTAACTATCGCTCCTTCCATTTCCGGCCACAATGGTTAAAGATCTAGGGCTTTGCTTAGTTAGTTACGCATATAAAAGGTCTTAGCCCCTCTTATATTTTTCTTCTATACCTTTTTTTTTTAGTCAGGGAAACACTATAGTATAGCACAGCGATTAAATCACGCTCTTAATTATAGAGCTGCACGGCATAAAACTTAACAGCTGCCTAGATAGGAGTTAGAGACTTATAGATAGGAGCGGCAAACTATATATAGCAAAGTTAATTAGTAATAAAAAGAGATATATAGCTGTTTAAATTAAGCCATAAGGACTAAAGATATAGAACTATTAGGTCTTTAATAAGAAGCAAGCGATAGAAGATAGAAGAAACAATCTGTATCACAAAATCACTCCTTCTACAATAGGCAATAAGATTAGGGCTGCTTATATTAGTTTCTCTCTCTTCTATACTAGTCCTATCTTTGTTTAATCTCTTAGTTATCAACATACTATATTTTAAAGTAGAATCGAGATTATAGAGTTTAACTTCTTAGGCTGTCTCTTCTATGTAGATAGAGGCCTTAATATATTAGATATTAGGAAGTATATAATACTATACTTCTTACTGCTAATTAAAGATAATTTAATTAGCCTAAAGAAATAGGTTTTAGGGGGGCTTGTTAACAAAGTATTACTTAAGAGTAGGAGTAATTAAAGTATTAGTAATCTTAAAGTCTAGGCTAAGAAGGCTGTAATTGCACTAAGGTAGGGTTTCTATCCTATTCTAATGTCTATTATAGACAATAGCTAGGTCCCGCTATACAATATAAGTCTCCTTAAACACAGCTTAACTCAACTATATGGCTTTATATACAAAGTGCTATACATTAATAGTCTAGAATACCCCCTAAGGCTCCTTAATATACTTCTAAAATTCGCTAAAAGTATAAACAGCGATATACTTATAATCTAAGGGTTGCTATAGGCGACACACCTATAGATTAACATAACCAACAGCCTATATCATAAGCAGGAACTAGTCCTAGGGCTTAACTCAAATAATGCCTTTAATATAGAGATATATACAGTTCTATTCATTCCCCTTACAGTCTGCCTAGTCTACTTCCCCTACTAGCTACACTTTACAAAGGGAATAGGACTATATGAATATCCTTACCCTTTCTATTATATAATATAAGTATATAGCTAAGACTTATAAGACGCTAAGATAATTATCAGCCTATTATTAATCAATAAGTATAATATAAAGAGTCTTATGCTTAGAGTCTATCTATAACTAGAACAGAGTGATAATACCTATCTGCTCCTCCTACTATATATAATACCAGGATCCTATATACTAGAGCCTCTCTATATAGTACTATATAAATAACTAATAGTAATTAAGCTTATACTTACTAGGCTTAATTTAATTAAGCTCTATAGTATCCTAGCTTAGACCTAGGAGTTTAATAAGATTTGCCCTTTATAGTTAAGCCTAATAACTAGATTAGTCTGCCTTATTATCCTAGACACGCTCTTTAAGAACAGCTTTAGTCTAAAGGCTAAGAAGTTTATTAGTAAGCGTAATATAGTAAATCTAAATATAGAGTTTAGTACTTAGATTAGGATATGTTACTATTGTAAAGATTACGTTTAGTCTAGCGATAAATTTTTTAATAGGAGCTCTAATAAAACAGAGGGTAATTAAGAGATTAAGAACCATATAGCGGCTAACCCTTACTTTAGTCTCTTTAAACATATACTACCTAAGGTTAGGTCTATATATCTCTACTATTAGTAGCATTCTATCTAACACTTGATTAATAGCGGCGAGATTATAGTATAAGATAGAAGTATATTGTTTATTAACTATAGAGGATTTGTTAAGACTAATTAAAGTTCTATTATCTTAAAGGAGACTCTTACTTAACCCCCCTAACTACTCCTTAAGGGGTCCTTAACCTAATTTCTTCCGCTAACTACAGCTTAGAATAATAAGCTTCTAAGGATAATACTATAATATTTTAAAACTAGTCCTTTTAAGTATTATGCCTAGGGTAATATATATAAATTACTTACATTAACTATTGCTAAGGCTAACTAGGGTTAGATCCTGTCGCTTAATTGTCTTAATAAGATTAAATAAGCACTTAGTGTAGGATTTAGGGAGGAACAATTAGACCTATACAAGATCGAAAAGTTTATAAAATACTTTATATTAAAAAAAGGTCTACTCTTAGTTAAATTGTGTATTAATAACGCGTTTAGAATCATTACTTGATCCGCTAGCGAGAATCTAAACGAAAATATAACTTTGGATAGTATTAATATACTTAAGATACTACTACTTAGTATATATAGGAAACTTAGACTAGATATATTTTACCTGCTAGGTTTAATAAGGCACTTCCTTAATTTAGATTATAAATACACTAAGAATAACAGAGAGATAAGTCTATCTATAATGTAGTTATATATTAAAGGCATTTAAGCGACTATTAGCGAATATTAGCTTAGCCTAATGGTATTTGCCCTAATTAAACAGATAACAATAATAAATTTCGACAATTTTACGAAAGAGAGTAGTAAGGGGTAGGGCGAATAAGCCACATATACTGTTTTAATATCCCCTCTTTTTTTTTATAAATTTCTAGTCTAAGTTTTAGAGTACTAAATAATTTTTTATTTTTCTACTAAGTATAGTATATTAAATATAATTTTAGAATCTAAACTTAAGGTAATAGCAGGAGGTATAGGTAATACCTAGAGTAGAGAGGTTATTATAGTATAAGTTGTAACATTAATTAGTATATAGTTATTCAGGCCGGGCTTTAGAAGACCTAGTAATACAGCATAAGGTAAAGTTTTTAGGCACTATATTAAGAGGTAGTAGGTAATTAAAGTCAGAGCACTCTATCTATCTTAATCCTCTAAGGTATGTTATCTAACTATAATAAAGACTAAGCTTTAGTGTAGTACATTCACCGCATAACTATCTACCACTCCTTCTATTTCTATAGATCTAACGCCCTTAATTAACTAAGCTACTCTTTCTATTTTAAGAAAACAGATATATAAAACATATAATTCAATTTAAGGCATTTTCCTACCCACCCCCTATCCTTTAATAAAATAAGATTCTCTCCTTTATCTTAAGCATCTCCTATTAAGAGATTATAAAAGTATCCTAATTAGAAAACCCTTAGAGTAAGAGCTAGAGGTAAGTGAATTATTAATACCTTTATAGATCTTAATTAATCTTAAGACTATTTTTATAAGTATTTTCTTACTTTTATTAGTACTTATAAGACTTCCTTACTATAGCGGATACTTTAGATTCTAATTCCTCTCTATCTAAACGCGATATTAATAATAACTTTTCTCTATTGCTAAGTATATAAAGAGAGGAAAGTAAAAGAGGGTAATTAACCCCGCCCTCTAGTTCCCTACTATAACAATTATTATTATAAAGGGACTCCTAACACTTATTATAGAAGGAGCGCCTATCTTATAAGCAGCGTCCTTTACAAAGAGAAGTATTCTCCTAGCGAGACTCCTAGCGAGACTCCTAGCGAGACTCCTAGCGAGACTCCTAGTAAGACTCCTAGCGAGACTCCTAGCAAGACTCCTAGCAAGACTCCTAGCGAGACCCCTAGCGAGACTCCTAGTGTTTATTATAGAAGGAGCGTTTGTTATAAAAGGAGCGTTTATTATAAAAGGAGCGTCTATTATATAAGGAGCGTCTATCGCACAAGGAGCGTCTATTGTATAAGGAGTGTCTATTATAAAGGACTTAAATAGCTAGCGGAGATTCCTAGGCTATAGCGAGAGACTTGATCGTTGTTAACCGATCGACCTAGCCTGAAGCTTCTAATCCTAACCTGTTGGATTAGAACTAAGATATTATTAAAGTATTTTCACTAAACTTGGATAAAAACATTAACTTCCTTAAGGACAATAACAATAAGGATATAAGTTATACTCTTATCTAAAAATAACCTAAATAATTACCTAACTATAATCCTAGGGCACTAGCAGGTCCGCCAAGAAGCTAAGATTAAGAGAGAAGGTTTCGCTAAAGGTTACACTAATATATATGATTTTAGAGACACAAATTCGCTAGACCTATATCAGAACCCTAGATAAGAAGGACTTTAATGTAACGATCCGATTTGTTTTTAGATATATTGTTATTAATTCTAAAAGAGATATAATAATTAAAAAGGCTTATAAGAAAGCACTTAGAATTAGCAATATATAGAAGTATAACATAAAGCAGAAGTTTATAGTAAAACCCTTAGTATCCTTGAATCTAAATTTATAACACCCTGTACTATCCTATAAGAATTATAAGGAATACTAATAATTTTAAAACCAGGAAACCTTTAATACACTGTTATTAGTTAAACCTAACTTCTATAAAGAATAAGATTAGTTAACTGTCTGCGAGATTCTTAATAATATATTTAGCATTAACAAATTTGTAAAAGTCTTTACATTCTATCGCGAAAAAATCAACTTTGTTCGGTCTAGCAACGAGTTCCTTATATAGTACCGCAGTAAGTACTACTAATTTTGTGTATTAGTACCTTACTACCTACTACTATAATTACTACAGTATATCTCAAGAGTGTATAGCTAACTCGTCATTCTTTTTTTCCTTTAGCTATTTAGAGCGACTTTAGGGCTTGTATAAAGATACTATAGAACAAAGAGTAGAAAATTAATAACAACCCTGTTATTAAGACTAAGAATAGAAAGACTATTTCTATTACTACTAAATAGGTTAATAACCACTATAACCTTTATAGGTTATCTAAAGAATTTAAGAATATGATTTTCCTACTAACTAATATCAAATTTATCCTAAGCAAAATAGCTAAAAAGGCCAATTAGTAAAAGAAGCGAAAGCTAGAGCATAATAATATAGGCGTATGTATATATCGCGCTAAAGGTACTCCTCCCTAAAAGATAAGCACTACTATCTATAACAAGAACTCTAAGGCAGTTAAAGGCATAAGGTAAGCTTCCTTTTCTAAAATATAGACATAGTAGATAAACGCACTAACTACTTAATTAGATCTAAGTAAAGATCCTAACTAACTTAAGATCCCTAGGTAATAGAGCCTCTAACATATCCTCTTAAGTATACTCTTTTTTTTTTTCCTTTTCCTTCTACTTATTTATTTTTACCCTATTAATTAAATACCCCCTTTATTTCCTTCTATCTACTAGACTTTAGTTCCTTATCCCTAGATCTAAATACTTAATAGTGTTAAATACTCTTTTACTAAGTCCTTTTTTTTCCTTTTTAAGAGTTTTATATTTAACTCTAGATTCCTAATATTGTTTAAATAGTCTTTTTTCTCCTATCACAAGAGTCTTATAACCACTGTACATATAAGTCTTTTATAGGTCTATAGTGTTAATTTCTATAAGAGTGTCGTTAGTGGCTTTAAGAACAGAAGTATTAAGTAGGCCACCCTACGGCGTTAAGACAGTCCTTCTTATTTCCTTATTTTATTTTACTCTCTTATAATACAATATTAGAACAAATTAGGCAGCCTGTATAGTTTAACTATATTAGAGGGCATATATATTAGCCATAGATGCTACCTTTTACTAATTAGAACGGCTAAGGATAGGTACTAGTAATTATTTAGGAAAGGATTAGGTGTTTTTCTACTAAATAGATAAGGTAATATTTTCAGTAAGTGTGTAATAGGACTATAGGATCTAATTAACTTAGAAGGTTCTAGGAGAATACACTATAATTATATAGGATTCTTTTATAAATACTATTAATAAAGAATAGTAAATAAGCTAGGGAAGATATATAGATTAAATAGATTAATTATATTAATACTAAGTATATAATATAATTGTTATAAGGGTTAAACACTATTACACAGTAAGTATAATATATTAATATTACTAGTAGTATTTCCTAAGTAACTATATTAGGGTTTATAATTATAATATAGAAAAAAAAATAGCACTGCTATTAGTATTCCCTAGGTAACTATAACAGCGCCCTATTAGCTATAATAACTCTTTAGTAACCTAAGAATATAGAGAAACCTTAGGGTAATAGTAAGGATATCGCAATTATAGACTATAATAGACTATATTAGAATAATATAACTACTAGTAATACTTATAGGCTATGTAGGCTAATGGCTTTATAATTAGATAGTATGTATCACTAATGGCGACCTATGATAATAGTAGTGCCCTAAGCGCATAGATTATATCAGCTGATAGAGGCTATATTAGGATCATAGGCTTAATATAACCGCGATAGCTGTTGTAAGATAGGATATATCTAAGCTAATAGATTGATAAGACGATTACGTAATACTAACTAACGGGTATCATGGTCACGCCCGATCCGAGTAGTTATGGGGCGCTCACGAGAAATACCCCCCCCCCTCGTAGGCCGTGACGGCATACTCGGATAGTAGAATAATAGTGATAGTTGCATAACTGCTATTCATCTAGATGCAAATGCACATAACGAGTCCGACCCTTAGTCCCGGACGACATCGGAGCTCGAGCAGCGAGTCGTTGGCATCGTCCATCTTCATCTTCATCTTCATCATCCCTGACGCAGATTTTCGGGTGATGCAACAGAGAGATCCAAGGTATACATACACCTGGATCAGCTGTCCCGGCAGGACGACACGCAAAAGAATCGGTTCGTCATTTGGCCCGCATTTGGCAAAGATGCTGACGCTGCTCTGCTCAGATTCGTCGACGGTCCGAGGACCCCTCTCGTTTGCTGGCCAATGGCCACTCGCTACCTGTAGCGGTTGGGCCAGTCCGTCCGACAATCCGGGCCTGGAGATCGCAAGATGTGTCAAGACGTCACTGCACTGGGTCGAATATGGAGCGTCAAGTCTACACGGCGCCCGCCCATCTCTCGAGGCATTTGGTAAATGATGATGATGCTCTATGCATCTATGTAACTGTCCATCTGTCCACCTATCCATCTATCCATCTATCTATCCATCCATCTATCCATCCATCCATCCATCCACCCATCAGCGTGCCACTCTCGCAAGCATCAGCCAACAGGCCTCTTTCGCGCAATCACCTTCACCGGCAGCCCGTCTTTGACCCTCATGCCAGACACGTCATATGGGTCCTCGGTCTGGTACGCCTTTGACCCGTGGAACTCTGGCGCGTCGGCGGCGTACTGGGGCTCGATGTCGAATTCCCGAAGCGTCAACGCAGCCGCCAATCGGACCTCTGCCTGCACCAAGTCCTGCAACATTGTTAGATCTCATAGCGGGCCGAGGCGCAGAGAAAGAAGGAAAATTTGGAAAAAAAAAAAAAAAGAGAAGAGAGAGGGCAAGGAAGTTCAAAGGAAGGAAGAGAGGGACAAGGCAAAAATTGGACATACCTGAGCGATGCAGGCGCGGGGCCCGGTCGAAAAGGGCTGCCACGCATTCTTCGTCGGATGCAGCGGATCATTGGGATCGCGCACCAGGAATCGCTCCGGCAAGTACTCGTCTGACCGGTGCCAGTATTTCGGATCCCGGGCCAGGTACACGGACCCGGAGCTGATCATGAACCCGTGGGTCGGGAAGCTCATGCCCGTCTCCGGGTTCGTGATCATGTATCCCGGCGCGTTCGCCTCGCGAAGGCTCCCGCCAGTCGGGGGCCACAGCCTCATGGCCTCCTTGATCGCGGCGCCCGTGTACGTCAGCTTGTTGAGGATGTTGACGTCGGCGAGGATGGCCTCGGCGGCCCGCGCGGGATCCGGGCCGAGGACGCGGTCGTGCTCCTCGCGCACCAGGGCCAGCTTGTCCGGGTTCTGCGAGAGCTGCCAGTAGAGCATCGAGAGGGCCATGGCCGTGGTCACATGCCCGGCGTAGAGGAACATCTTGATGTTGACGACGAGGTCGTCGAGCAGCTGCTGCGGGATGGCCTGGCCGCTGCGCACGAGGCGCCCGATGGCGAGGCCCATGATGCTCTGGGGCCCGTCCGGCTCGGTAGGCTTGTTGAACGCCTCGATGATCATGGGCTCGATGGCCTTCTTGAAGATGCGGTTGTAGCGCCAGTGCTGCAGCGGCGAGAGCAGGTTGAGCGCCTTGACCACATCGAGCTTGAACACCATCAGCTTGACCTGCTCCTTGAGTGCGACCAGCCAGTGCGGCGAGGCCTGTTCCTGCGATCTGGTCCGGATGTTGCTATTCTCTTGTTTTAGCGGTCCCAGCCTTTACAACAAATGCTTGTCACTGTTGACTCGGGAGAAGAAGGAGGAGGAGAAGAAGAAGAAGAAGAAGAAGAAAACGGAGGGGAAGGGGGTTCCGCTCACAAGGTGGCGCGCGCAATGACATCGAGCGTCAGGTCGGCAGCCCATTGCTCGAGCTTGACCGTCTCCCCCGTCTTTGAGGCCTTGAGCATGCGGTCTCTGAAGACGAGCACCTCGTTGACGAACCACGGCGTCATGGCCAGCGCGTTCTTGCTTGAGAAGCCCGGCATGAAGAGGGCGTGCTGTTCCTTCCACATCTGACCCTCGGCCGTGAAGACATCGCGGCCGCCCGTCAGGGGCCCGAACTCGATGGTGCGCATGTAATAGAACTTGGGCAGGCTGGGCGAGCTGACGAATTGCGCAATCATCTCGGGCTTGAAGACGATCATGATGGGCCAGCTGATGGGCCAGGGGTCCAGGTACAGCACGCCCGCCTCGAAGATCTCGGGATAGTCTTTCTGGATCGCAAAGTAGTGGTGGTGCGGGAAGACCTATGCGGCATCACCGGTGAGCAGGGCGGATCGTCTCGTTCTCATCCTCGCTCTCGTCCTCGTCCTCGTCCTCGTCCTCGTCCTCGTTCTCGTTCTCGTCTCGCGGCTGACTTTCGGTCCGCCTCCCCGCTTGGTCTGGAACTCACATCGGAAGGGAGCTTGTGCTTGATGATGATCTTGGCCATGGTGAAGAGGTGGCCCAAGAGAAAGGAGTGCGGCAAGATCGGCTATCACGGCGCCTTGAGTGAGCATCATATTCTGTTTAACCACATTCGAGGATCGATGGCTGGCCAGCTCCCGCCCCATCCATCCCGAGATCGACATAAGACATACCACTCCATGCTGCGTGTGAACGCGCCTCACCATCATGCGAACCTTGTACATGCGGTGCACGAACGCGACGCTGCCCAGGAAGACCGCATAGCCGGCGATGACGCCGATGCTATCGGAGAAGAACCCCATGCTGCCGGGCCCGAGGCGGTCGGATGGCGGAGAGGAAGTTTGATTATGAAATGAGGAGCAGCCCGAGGCATTCAACGATCGCCCACCAAGAGGGACGAGATGCCGCCCGTATATGGAGGAGTGTATCGTCTGTCCGTCCTGTTGGCTGGCGTGAAGTTTGAACGTGGAGGGGCTGGACCTCATTCTTGTCCGCCAGAGACACCCGGATACTATATATACAGGTACAGACATACACTCCGTACGGAGCATGTTCCGTGCTCGTACACATACCTGTACGGGTACTCACACATAGGGGCCATCCGGCTCCCGAAGCAGCATCATCCCGCGCGAGATTCGGAGTAGTGCTTACGGAGAATTGTGCTCTATATTGCCCACTGTCACTCAGATTGGCTCGCCTTACCAGCGAGAAGCGGCGCTTATTTTTTTACGGAACGCGCTGACGGGAACTTTTAACGAGGGCCGATGCGCGGAACTGGCTCGCCTCGCAGTCTGGAATCCGAAAAGATCCTGACTTGTTGATGCCTTTTTCCGTGAGATCGAAATTGAGGAGTGAGTCGGGACCGTCGCATCGCAAGCTCGCGGCTGACTCAGCATCGAACCTCCTGTTGCTGGCCGACGACGCGCTCCAATGAACGAGACTCGGACTTCTCGCCGGGGATGGAATGCATTGATGCATCGTTGATCGCCGGTTGTACGGAGTCCATACTCCGTATTGCCTCCGGGATCTCCGGGATCGACTGCGCTGCGCCTGATGCGCAGATCAAGGGTTGTCCCTGGTCACGGCTGTTCAATATCTGTGAACGGCGAGAGGGTGAAGAAGTCTGAACAGGAACCCGAGTAGAAATTTCCAAATTATCTCAATCTGAGCGCTTGTAGATACATCCATATCTCCATACACATATCTAGGCCAGGGAGGGTAAGGAAAAGGAGAGATCAAGAGAGATGAGAAGAATGAAAAGAAAATGTCGAGGAAGCCAAAAATCAAAAGCCATTACCCATCATGTCCGAGAAAAGAGAGAAGAAAAATGAAAAAGGGAAAATGCTCGTAGATCATCGCGGCGAGAGAGGCCAGTCAAAGACGTGCTCCTTTCTCGCGTTCTCCACCAGCTGCCACCGAGCCTCCGAGTCAATCTCCTTCTCGGTCCGTCCCACGCCCAGCTTCTCAATCGTCCACTTCCCCGGCGCCGCGTACTCTCCGCTCGTGTCGACCTTGGCAAGCACAATTGTCGCGTCGAACTCGGGCAGCTTGACCGCCACAATCTCCGTCAGACGAGCGCACATCTTCTCAATGTCCGGCCTGGCGTAGTCGTGGCACTGCTGGTGCGCCACCCGGAGAAGCTGGAGGTGGATCGCCTGCTGCTCGGCCAGGTACTGAGGGTGGATGTGCTCCGCCTCGCCGTTCTCGCCACCCGTGCTCAGGACGTTGGAGATCTCCTTTAGGATGGCCTCGTGGAGGATCAGGGCCTTCTTCGGTCGGTGAGTCGACATGTAGAGGCTGGCCAGCAGTCGTCCCACCTCGAGCGTGCTGATGTCGAGCCGTCCGTTACCGCGCTGCAAGTTGTAGTACATGTTGCTGGCGGTGTCGACGGCCCTCAGGACGTCGCCCATGGCATACTGCGCGTGCACCAGGTATATGCCGATCTCGAGCACCGCCGCCGGCTCGCAGCCAAAGGCGGTCCGGACGTGGTCCCTGTGGCGCCACAGCTGCGAGAGCAGCGTCTCGAGCTCCCTGAAGTTGCGCTGCGTGCCCAGGAGGCGGATCAGGTGGTCCAGATCCTCGAAGCGCAGACTCTTGTAGTCGAGCTTGATCGTCACAAAGGCCGCCAGGATGTCCGTCATGATCCTCGTCGAAGTCTCCAGCATGGCCGCCCACATGGGGTTCTCCTCGAAGCCGTGAGGAAGAGTGACACCAATGCCAGCCATGTACTCAGCCAGCTTGTATCCGTACTGGATGCGGCTGCTGTAATGGTACAGACGCTGCTTCTCCGAGAAGCAGAAGACGCAGTTGGCCAGCCTGTTTGCCGTCTCGAACTTTCCCTTGGACAGCAGTCGGTGCACCTCGGTGTTCGCGGCCTGGCAGATGAAGGTGGCGAGGTCGAACTTGCTGTTGGGCTGGGCATCGCCGAGCTCTGCCAACAGGCAGCAGTAGAGCAGCATGACGTCCCGATCGTCGACGTGCTCGAAGCATTGGGCGTACTCGGACTTGAAGAGGGGGAAGAGCCTCTTGTCCAGGAACTCCAGCAGTTCAACCCGCTTGTGGAATTCCCAGAAGTTGCGGAGCCTGGCGCCATACTGCAGAACCGTCTCCAGCTTGGTCTCCTTCTCGATCGTGCGCGAGTACTCCGCGTAGAGCACGGACTCGAGCTGGACCTCGGCCAGGTCCTTGGAGTAAGCGTCGCCGCCGTTCAGGCCGTGCTCGAAACCGATCAAGAAGATGAACGCAACCTTGGTCAAGCGGGCGCTCAGCTCCAGGGTCGTCGGGGCCGAGGTGACCGGTGTGCCCTGGAAGACGATGAACTGCCGCAGCTGAGTGAGAAGCTGCTGGCCCTCCTTGATCATCTCCGCCTTGGCAAAGATGTCGGCCAAGGTCTTAGCGGATTCGAAGAGAGACATGTTGACATTGGAGGCAGTCTTGGTGTTGGTCGTCGTGATGATCTCCTTGACGGAGCTCTGCAGAAGCTCGTACGCCTGCGACCGGGACTCCTCGGTGTTCATCCTCAGGTGGAGGGTGACGACGTCCCTGAGCTTCACCAGCGTGTTCTCGTGCCAGCACTTGTACTCGGCCTTGGTGAGCTCGTAGCTCTCGGCGGCAACCTTGACGGCACGGTCAATGTTGGCGGTGGCGGCAGCCTCCGATCCCGAGCGAGTCCTCGTCATCGAGACCTTGACGTACATCTTGGACAGCGACTTCTTCATGGCGCTCCTCGTCACGGTATCCTCCTCAGAAACCACGGTGAGGACCTCCTCGTAGAGACTGAGCGCCTCCTGATGATGCGCCTCATCCCTCTCGCACACCTTGGCCAAGGCAATGATCGTCTTGGTGACCAATGGCGACTTGAATCCGCAGACGACCGAGACGACGTCCTTGTACTCGACAGAGAGCTTGTAGAGGGCTGAGAAGTCGACGTTGCTGTCCAGTTCCAGGACATGCATGTACTTGCCGAAGACGAAGGTGATGGTCTCCTCGGTGGCCGTGTACTCACTGCGGTGGTTGATGATGGTCTCCCAAAGCAGGACACAGATCTGCTGAAGCTCCGCCCATCGTCCGCGAGCATGGTAGTACTTGCAGAGAACGAGAGCGGCGGGGACGGCGTCTGGATGGCAGTAGTTGATGTTGTGGTTCAGCACGTTGACAATCTCGAGGTAGTGGTGGTAGGCATCTTGGCGGCCGAGCATCATGCAGCGGTCGGCGAGGGAGTACAGCGTCCGGATCGTCAAACGATGTTTCCGGCCAAGATCGGTCTGGTATCTCTGCAAAACTTCGACATAGATACCAATGATCTCCGCATGGCGATGATGCTTCTCATAGAACTTGACGAGGACGTCAATGGTCTCGATCAGAAGACCGTCCTCGAGGGGCAAGTTCTCCAGGCACGCGTAGAACATCTGGAGGTGGACCCTCTCGGCCATCTCGAAATGTCCCTGCTCCGAGTAGCACGCCGCAAGCTGGCGCGCGACCTGGATGCTCTCGGCGACGTTGGCATGGCCGCAGAGCTTGATCTTGACATTGTGGGTCAGGATGGCCTTCCAGGCAACCTCGAGCGTCTTGGTGATGGCCGCTTCGGCCTTCTGCCAGTCTTGACGCTGAACGTGAATGTTGATCAGGGCTGAGCACACGGAGAAGAAATCACGATCGACGCCGGCCTTTTGGCCCCGCTCGATGTGGAAGTCGAAGATTTCATACATGACGGTCTCGGAAATCTCGGTGTCCTCGGTGATTGTGGTGACAGTGGTGACGGTGCCGGCGGCGGTGGCGGCAGACCCCGCGACCAAGGATCTCGACCTGACCTCGGTGATCTCGTCCACGACTTCGGTGATGAGACCCGTGGTCTTCTTGGCTTCCTCATCGCTTCCCTTACCGTTGCGCTTGAAGAAGGCCCACACCTGGTTGAGAATGGTCACGGCGAGGTGGGTGGCACCGAAGCCTCTCATGGCCTGGCCCACTTCTCGGAGGCAGAGCTGCATCTCCTCGACATCCTCGAAGGTGGACTTTTGATACTCGGCCCAGAGGCAGATGAGAATGTTGTAAGCCTCCTCATGACGCTTTTGCTCGACGAGGAACTTGGAGTACTCGAGGGCGATGCGGATCTTGGCGACGTGGTGCTGGACCTCGGCGCCAGGGGCGCTGGCGGAGACAGAGGCGCGCTGCCAGAGGCGGGCATAGAGCCGCTCCGCGCGGGTGTGGCTGCCGTGGGCCACGTAGGAGTCGGCGAGCTGCTTGAGGTTCTTGATGGAGTGATCGGCGGGGGTGACCTCGTGCTCGCTGGTCTTGAGGATGAAGTACTCGTACTCGTGGATCTCGTCGACGGACTTGCCGCGAAGAACCAGGTTCAAGTTGCCAAAGTTGTTACCAATCTCCTTGGCCTCGGTCGACTTCTCACCATACCTGTGGACGGTGGCCTTGTAGAGATCCTGGTACACGACCGTCGCGTGATGCTCCTCGTTGATGTTGATGTAGAGCAGGGCAAGCTTGTTGTACCAGTGGATGACCTCGTCGCTGGATGCACCGTTCTTGTTCTTCAGGACCTTGATGATGGACTGGATCATCTCTTCGCGCCACGCGGCCATCTCATTCCTCGTCGTCAGGGTGATGGACTCGGTGATGTCGAGGAAGAGAATCATGCACTTCTCGACGACAAGAGAAGACTCGCCGAGGAGCATTGCTCCGACCTTGGTGGCCCTGCGGTAGAAGGAAGCAGCGGCAACGACTTCGGACTCGACGCGCTCATCGACGGGGACGCGTCCGAGGTTGATGAGGGTCTGGAGCACCGCGACGTGGACCTCCTCGAAGCAGGCCTCCCGAATGCGGAGGGCGAGCTTGAGCGATGAGACAAGATCGTCGAAGCTGCGCATCTTGGTCCAGCACGTGGTTTCGAGCAGGGCGAAGGTGACGGAGCTGGGGAAGACGTGGCTGAGCTCCTTGCGGATGTGGGCCTGGTCCTCAGAGAGCAAGGTTCCCGATGCCTCGACGTGGTAGGCCCAGGTCTGGACGACGTAGCCGAGCAAGGGGTTCCTGTAAAAGAGGCTGGTCACGTACTCGTGAGGAAGCTCGTTGACCGAGAGCTCGCCCTCATCGCTGAGGAGCAGCCGCGCGTACAAGAGCATCCTCAGGGTCAACTCCCTGTTGGCCTCCTGGACGGAGGGCAACGAGAGGCTTCCCAGCTGGGCGCGCAAGAACGACTGCACGACCTCTGTGCGGAAGTGGACGTAGCCGCCCTTGACGATGACGATGTCGTCGCACACCTCAGAGATGAGGGCCGTCATGTTGGGCGCGGCAACACTGCCCTCGCCACCGGTGTGGTGCGGGTCGTTAGCGAAGAGCTGGATGAATTCGGTGACGGCCAGGGGGCGGCCGACGACGAGCATGAGGGACAGGAGGGCCTTGAGGACGGGGTTGGTGCCGATCTGAAGCAGCTCGATGACCTGCTGGAGCACCTCTGAGATGTCTGCCGGCAGCTCTTGGCTCGCGCTGACGATGGAGCTCTTGGATCGCTTGTTGAAGAGGAGGCGGCCGGCGTAGAAGACCCACAGCCAGTTGCCCTTGGACTTCTCGACCAAGCCGACAACGAGGCGCTGAAATTCCTCCCGACTCAGCTCCTGGAAGTGGGGAGACTGGAGCAGAATCTCGGCGAAGTGGGTGGAGATGTCCTCGCGCACCTCCTGGTCGGTGATGCAGAAGTGGCGGTAGGAGGCGGAGAGCTTGGGCGGCTCTCGGCAGAAGGTGATGGCGCGGACACTGGGGATCTGGGAGACGCAGTCGTGGAGGGCTGCGATGAAGGAATCCCTCCTGCCTCCGGCGACCCAGTCGCAGTGGTCCGAGATGATGACGAGGGAGGCGCTGTAGTGGTGGGCGTGTCGCAAGCACTCGCGGAGCGCGATCCAGAGGGCCGGCTCGAGGGACTCGTCCACCTCCCTCTCCCTGTGATGGCCTTCGAAGGCACGCATCATGGCCTCGTAGAGCGGGACGTTGCCAATGTTCTGCTCGAGGAGCTTGAAGAGGATATCCTTGAGGAAGGCCACAGGGGTCGCTTCCTGGGGAGAGTTGTAGGGGAAGTCGAACCTGAGGACGGCGTGCGACTGGCCATCGACGGGTCTTGAGAGGCGCTCCTCGACCCACTCGGCGAGAACCGTCTTACCGCTCGAGGGCGCGCCCGTGATGCAGAACATCCGGTCCTGCTCGCTGAAGAACTGGGAGAGCTGGTCGCGGAACCAGTGGCAGGACTCCTCGGAGCGGTCGAAGTGATCATCGACGTGGCCAAAGAGCCTGTTGTACACCGTCTGACGGACGGGGGACTGGAGCTTCCAGGACAGCTCCTTGAGGGTGAGGGAGAAGCTGGCGGTGTCGAGCTTCTCGACCCAGATGCGCTCGGCGAGCGTCTCTCTGGCCTGGTAGATGGAGCGAATCTTGGTACCGAAGAGGGCGTCGATGCTGATGAAGCTCTGGGATCCGGTTTTCAAGCCGCCGACTCTCTGCTGATACTCTACCGCCATGCCCTTGATGAGCAGGACAATGTCGGCAAAGATGCGGACCGCATCATTCTGGATGCCGGGCGCGAGGTCGTCCAGGTCCGGGATGCGGCCAATGTCTCCGAGGATGGAGGAGAGGCCTTGGAGAGCGGTGAATGTGGGAAGGAGAGCTCGAGCTTGCTCATGGCCAAGCTGCAGCAAAGTCAGCCAGATTGCGGGGATTGGAAGGGTTAACCAAGTCCCAGGGGGCTGTCAGGCAGTTTTCAATCCCAATCTTTTTTGGAGGGGTTGATGGGAAGAAACCGATACGAATAAAATCAAAATGAACGGACCTGGAGCAGAACCTGACAAGCCGCAAGTGCCGCGGCAGCAGCCACTGCCTGACTTCTCTTGCCATGCTTGAGCGAGTTGATCTTGTCGTCGAAGGACCAGACTTGCAGGCCGAAGAACTGCGCGGCCTGGAGGACGCGATCCCAGTCGCTGCCTCTGCGCGGAAGACGGGTCAGACGCTCCTGCTTGATGTACTCGAGATAGGCAGCGAGGTCTATGCTGAGGACTTCGGAGATGGAGTGAAGCTCATCCATCTGGAGCCGGGGCGAAAGGCTCGAGCGGCGGAGGCCGGTCTTGAGTCGCGGGGAGGAGGCGGTGGCCGATGCGCTGCGCTGGTGGGAGTTGCCGCCGTTGCCCGAGTGCTCCGCGGCGCGGGCGGACTTGATGGAGGTCATTGAGGTTGCCGGTGAGAGTCGGCTTCGGTGGCGGTCCGAGTGTGCGTGAGAGTCGCCCTCGTGGGAGGTGGACAGAGTGTCTGAGCTCCTCCTGTCCTTTGGTTTTCCTGCAGGAGACGAGAAGGCGTCGGGTCAGAAGAGAATTCGCTTGCAATCATGTGGGGGTGGGAGATCTGTATGGTATGAAGATGGGCACGCAGAGCAGCGGCAGGAGGATGGCGGTGATGATGTACTGGAAAACTTGAAGCCGAGCACCCGCGTGTTCATGGTGGGCAGGCGATCTCAAGGTGTGTTGTTGCTTCTGTCGTGGTACAGAATATATATTGCGAGCGGCACGAGCACGCAAGCAGGGCGATTGCGCTGACTTTGGATGACTGAGTGAACTGGGACGAGAATGCCAGCCTCAGTACCGATGTTCGAGAGAAGAGAGAAAAGGAGAAAGAGGAAACAAAGAAAAAGAGTTTGAGAGAGATAGGAAAACGGAAAAGAGTCGAGCTGCAATACAACGTCAGTGAAAGGTCTGGGAACGCTGGGAGAAGCAGGGGATCCGGCTTAATATACATGTCAACGCCGCGGGATGCCATTGGAGTCCCTCCCCGTCTTTCTTCCAGGATGGGATCCGAGGAGCAGCAAGCAGCAAGCAGCAAGCAAGCAAGCAGCAAGCAAGCAAGCAGAAGCAGCAGCAGCAGCAGCATCAGCATCAGCAGCAGCAGCGGCGGCGGCGGCGGCAGCGGCAGCAGCATGACGAGGCCACCACAATCTTGCCTCGCTTTTGCTGATTCCTCCCACGCCCTCCGCCTGCGCCCATGCCCACGCCCACGCCCACGCCCATGTCGACGGCCACGCCCATGCCCATCCATCGATTGGCCCCCCTCCGGTCGAGAAGAGGTAGCAGGCATGGGGTGTCACTCACTGTGCGCGCAAAGCTTCGAGTTCCCATTAAATCCTCTCTGCGGGGACCGCACATGCCCCACGCTTTGCGCCCTTCCTGATCGAGACTGGGCGGAGGAAGAGGAGGATGCGAGAGAGGCGAGCGTCGAGCGTCGAGCGACGAGCGCCGAGCGGACGGGCTCTACCGGTAGGCCGCACTATAGTACTCTCGTAGAGGCACTGTGCTGGAGCTCTGCGAAATCCCGGCGAGGACATGGACGAGACTGCAAACTGCAGACTGCGGACTGCGGACTGCAGACTCGAGCGAGACTCGCGACCTCGAGAGACAAGAGAGCACAGTCGTGGGCCGCTCCAGAGTGCAGCCCAATGTCTTACCCGACATCCTGCACCGAGCAGGGGCCTTGATTGGCGATGGAGCTGGGGGGGTGCGGGCGCGCATCTCACATCTCGCCGAGGACGAGGAGGGCGAGGAAAAAGCAAAATGGGACGCGAACGCAGCACGGCATCGCCGCCTATAAAGATGGCTCCAAGCCTCAAAGACGCCTTCTCAGCCGGCAATTGAACTCTCGTCGCCTCTCGGTCGGCTCGAGCAAGGGCCCATGATGACGATGATGATGCTGATGATGAGGACGATGAGAATCTTGTTCTGTTGCTGCCCCTCCAAGGGTCTCTAGGTCGAGTCGAGCATCCGGAGGACCGAAGAAGTTGTTGTCTGCTCTGGCTGATGATGGTTCTCTCTTAGGCTGGTGATCTCGCGATGGTGTTTTTTTTTCCCTTCTCGCGGGGGCGCTGATTTTCCTCCGCATTTTTTTTTCTTTTGCACTGAATTATCAATTTCTCTCTTTTTTTTTTTCTCCGTCTCTTCCCTTCCTTCCTTCCTTTTTCTCGGCATCATTCCTGCTGATTCCGGATAGTCGCAATGCTCCTTCTCTGCCCGCGCCTGCCTCCTCCCTCCCCCCCTCCACCCCCGGCCGTTAACGCTGACCGTCTCCTTCCCTGCAAGTGCGAAATCCCCCCCCCCTTCTCCTGCCCTTCCCTGCGAGCGACTCTTTCCTGCTGCGGTTCACGTCCCGTGTTGGGAAAGAGCCCACGAAGCTTCCCACCCTCTCTCCGGATGACATCACTTCAGCTGAGGAAGGACCACCCACCACCGCCGAGCGCCTGTAACTTCTCTCTTTTTTTTTCCCTCTTCAATTTGAGGTGGCGCCTTCCCTTCAGTTCTTCTAAGCCTAGTCTTACCTTCTTCAGGAATCGAAAGCAAGAGGAAAATAGAATAAAAAAATGAATTTCAAGAAAAATACAAAAGAGTCCAGACTTATTCTTCGTCCGACTCCGCCGACTCCTCCTCCTTGTCACGCAATTACGAACTTTTGCACGACCTGAAGATGGAGCAGAGACCCAGGGCGCCGAGTCCCCAGCGCCGAGTCCCCAGCGCCGAGTCCCCAGCGCCGGTTCCCATCTATCAGTCAATCCGTCAATCTATTACGCTCCATACGTCGCTTGTTTAAGCAGGGAGGCCCGGCCTGGCCCGGACAGGTCAAGTCGATGAGAAGACCGAAGTCCATCTTCGAATCCAAGGGCACGCTGCTTGGATTCGCTGCGAACCTGCCCGAGCATGGATCAAGGCCCTTGGTCCAGAGGCACGCATGAGGACGCATGACGCCTTGTGCATCGTGGAGTCACGGAGCGAATGGGCACGGCGATCCGGGTCGCGCGCTCGCCTTGTTGGTTGGACGGATCACGGATCCCGGATCCATGGCGCTTTTTCACTTTTCCCTAGCCGTTGCATCAGAAGCCGCCCTCTCGGCCTGCCTGCGCGGTCATACTCATACGGAGTACGGAGTACCCAGCACTCCGTACTCAGTATGATACTGTTTCCGGAGCACGGTACACCGCCTTGCAGCCGGATTGCATCTTGGCTCAGACTCGCATCCCAGGCGGCGCATGGTGCCGTGGCGCCGTGGGAATAGGATTCGTACGAGTACGAGTAGCAGTACGGAGTACGGATACCGGTACGGGAATCGGAGCAATGGACAGGATATGAGGCTCAATAGTCGCTGACACGAGACTTGTCTAGATTGAATTCGCGCGCGCGAGAGAAAAAGAGAGAGAAACAGAGAGACGGAGAGAAGAGGGAGGAAGAGACACGGGCAGACGAGGCAGGGAAGCTGGAAGAGCTGGCGGAGGAGGAGACAACTCGAAAAGAAGATCGAGGGCACAAAAAGAGATGCGTCATGGAGAGACGAGCTCATCCGCCAGCGCACCCCAGAGACATCAATGTTTCTGGGGATTTGCGTCAACGTTCGCGATGGATCGAGAAGCCTGCGGCCGCGAATTCTACTGGCGCTACCGGCGGCCCACGTTGCATCCCATCATGCCATAGGGTCTGACCCCGGGTCGCTTGGCTGCATATGTTATCTCTGCGGAGTGCTCCTGGTACCCGTACGAGCACGAGCACGAGCACGAGTACCACTCTATCTCTGTCAGTCTTCATTGTTGATTTTTTTTTCCTCCCGCTCTCTATTCGGATTCCATGCCCCCCTTCCATCCCCCACCCCTTTCGTCCATCCTGCTCCACGTTTTGCGATTCTTCTGCATCTTGCAGTGAGGTCATGTGTCGCCTCCATGTACGGGAATGGAGCCTCTCTAATGCACAGACAGGGCGGGCGGAGCGCGACTCGACTTGTGTGCCCGGGATGGCCTCGTCAACTGGCCGAGAAGTCCCATGCGGAGAACAGACTCCAGCGGGCTCGAGCTTCCTCCCAGCCCTCGGAAGTTGGGAGGCTTGGGACCATCATGGATGAGAGTCTGACCCCGCCTCGTCACCCCACAGATAGATGGCACGGAGCACGGCGATGACTGATCTGCGAATGGCATCCGCCCGTCCAGAGTGCACTCGCGGTACGGAGTACAGGTACTCCGTACTCCTGGAACTTGGCCCGTCCTGTCGAGATAGCACCGGTCCAGTACGCATGAGCAATCTTATGTACTCGATCTACGGAGTACCTGTACTTACGAGGTCCGGATATGCCCCCTCATCCTTGCGCTCTTCGCCCGTCAAACTCGCCATGAGCTGCAGGGAGCCTCGAGAAGTCGAGAGGCCGAGAGGCCAGGCTTCATGTGACGGACCATGGTGGTTGGCCCGGCGGAGGGAGGTGGCTCTGGCTTCGAGCCCTGGATGCCAATCATCGTGCGGCTCGCGCCCTCGTACTCGTACGTAAGCTCAACACTGACGTGCCTCGCAGACTCCCCGGAGTCTGAAGACTGCGCTGCAATCGCCTCATACCGTATGTACTGCACGGAGTACGATCAGTACGCAGTACATACTCCGTACAGAGAAGAGTCCTCAATCCGAGCCCTAAAAGCTGACCCTAACCTGAAGGGGCATACGAGGCAGAGATCCGGATCAAGCCTCAGCAGGCTGCAGCAGCTCCGGCACGCGGATCAAACTTCAGATCCAGGCATCCAGCAGCCACAAACGCTCCGTGCCCCCCGGGGGGGGGGTCCCCTCTCGCGAGAGCTAAAGCTCGTCCAAGCCACTCACGGAGCTCTCCCGCGCCCGCCTGCGCTGTCACCTGTGCTCCGAATTGGTATCTGTGCGAATACCTGTACGAGAGGAGATTCCGGGGGCGGGTCAGATCCTGCCTACTACTGTACCCAGCCTGTCCGTCAGAAGTCTGCAGAGCTCTGCATGTCACTGGTTATGGCTACGGAGATACTCCATCCTTTGCACGGAGTACAATTCATCAATGCTCATGTGTACGGAGGAAATACCGGTACGGAGCAACTCCGTACTCGTACTCGTACGAGCAGAAGATCGTCAGCCGCGATATGCCCAGGAGTCCCAGAGCTGCAGACAGCCGGGTTCGGACGCCGGCTCCATCCAGCGGCATCGAAAGCTTCCTTAACGGGATCGGCGTGAATCACTCTCGAGCCTTCTCCCCAAGCCTTTTCGACACCGAGAGGCGCGCCGGCCAATCAGCATAAGCAGCAACACCCACCCCACGGTCCACACTCTGCGGTTGCCCTCTGGAAATCGGTGGCGAGGCGCCCCCCGCCAGGGGAAAAAAGCTTCTTCTGCTCGTGGTGAAGCCGCTGCTCCGAGAGACAAGCTCGATAGGCTGCGAGTACTCCGTGCCCCGTACCTGTAAGAGCTCGCGGATCGTGGATCTTGCGAGAAGGGTGCGCCTCGTCTCCGTCTTACCCGCTCCAGCTCCAAACACGAGGTGTTTGGGGTAAACTGCTGCCGCTGATGCTCAAGCTGATGCTTATGGTTGCGGCTGCGGCTGCTGCTACTGCTGCTGCTACGGAGTACTGCTGCTGCTGCTGCTGCTGAGCGTTGCCTTCTGCTGCACGAGTACGGGGTGCTGTATGTACGGCGTACGGAGTACATACATGCTCGTATCTCACATCGACGGCAGCCTAGGAGCTCTTCATGAAACCCCCCCACCCCCCCCCCCCCCCCCCCCTACACCCCCCCCCCCCCCCCCCCCCCCTCCTTTTCCGACCCCGGGGCAAGGGGATCTCGGTGCGGCGAGGCGCATTTAGAGAAACTTAAGCTCTGGCTGTCTATTGAAACGCGCCACTGGGATCATCATCATCATCCCGGGGAGAACAAAAGAGGAAAAAAAAAGATCATCATGGAGACAGGAACGAAAGCCCGAAAGCCTCCTTGGTAGAACGGCGGAGGGGAAAAAACGAGCGAGCAGAGGCAAAAGGAGAGATCCGGTGAAAGGGGGTAAGAAGAAAAAAAAAAAAAAAGAGAGAGAGAGAGAAAGAGAGAGAGAGAGAGAGAGAGAGAGAGAAAAAATGATTATGTATATCATGGACGTCCATGATGGAGAAAGCGTTGAAACATGGGGCTTCCTCGGAGGGGGATGAAGATCATCGATGGCGCAGGGGGATCCTTCGGCCGTGTCTCCATCCCCGCACCAGCCCGGATCCTCACAACAGGACCGTCAAAAGCAGGCAAAGGCGAGACGAAACAGAGCATGATGCCGAGTGGGAATCGGGTATGAGTACGGAGTACTCCGCAGAGTGCTCCGTGCTGGACCTTCACTCCTCTCCTCCTGCTCCGCATCGCACAAGACGTGAAAGCCGCCTTGAGAAGACACTCGTCCGCTGACATGATTGGCAGACGGAATTTCCTGTGGCACCAGGCTACCTGTGTCTGGCCTGAATTGGAAACAGGATCCTTAGGCGGGCTTACGAGTAATCGAACTATTGCATTCCGATGTCTTCAATGAGGAAGTCGGTCCTCGGCCTTTCCCGCAAGCTCTCCTCCTTTGCGGATAATACCTTACCTACTCCGTACATGCGTCAAGTCCCGCAGCCGAGGTCAATTATGTGAGGTACTTGAGGAGAGTTGAATCCTCCCCGATCATTGAGCAACGGTGGTGGACCTGGGCCTGGGTCCAGAACGGCTTCGACGACACCTCCAAGTACTCTCCAGTACGAGTACAAGTGGGACGAGTGCAACCTGCCATCGTCTGTCTATTGTCACGGGCTGGTTTGAGATTCTCGGTGCGGAGTACGGAGTACGGGGTACCATTCAAACGCAGTTCGCGATCGGATGGAGCAAGACCTCGGCATCTTCTCACCTGGACGAGTACGAGAGGACAGGTGCGAGTATTCGGAGCCAAGCGCTCCGTACTGGTGGAGCAAAAAAAAAGAAAAAAAACAGGGATGACCCAGGGATAGCCGGCTCGATTCTTGGAGCGAAGAGGAGAGAAATCTGATGCTCGCTATCCATCATTCATCATCCATCATCCGTCATCTACCCGGAACCTCTCCTCTGATCCTCGCGAGCGAGAAGCAACAGACGAGTTTTGGTATCGCCGTCATTGGCGACTGGAGGACCTCGAAGAATCACCCAAGATGGCGGACAAGGCGCTTGGCCGGCTCCAGAACATCCAGGGGCACTTGGTCAATGAGCAGAAGCAGGAGCCCGAATGGCCCAACAGCGCGGGGGTACGTCTCATGGCGCGTGAGCGAATCTTGTCACGGCAGCGTAGCGGCGACGACTAATCGCGGGTCATTGATGTCTTCTGGTGCTGCAGTTCCAAGGTCGCTTCGAGCAGCTTGAGCCCGTCGACCTCGAGGTCAGGGGGACCATCCCCCCCTACGCGGCGGGGACGCTGTACAGGACCGGCCCGGGCGCGTTCCAGGTCGAGGGGACGCCGGTGGGCACGGTCAGCCTCTCCCACTGGTTCGACGGCTTCTCCCAGACGCACCGCTTCCAGCTCCTCCCGCCGGCGTCGCCGTGGCTGCCGATGCGCGTCGTGTACAACTCAAGGCTACACGCCGACGGCCAGGTCGAGGACATCCGCCAGACGGGGTCCATGAAGTACTTCACCTTTGCCCAGCGGTACGACCCATGCTCGAGCCTCTTCAAGAAGGTCATGAGCAAGTTCGTGCCGTCCATTGGCGAGGTGAACATTGGTGTCACGCTGTCCACAAACCTGCCCGGGATCCAGTCGAGGCCCTCTCCGGGATCCAAACCCAAGAAGAAGCAGGAGAAGGGGGAGAAGGAGAAGAGGGAGAAGGAGAATCAGAAGAATGGAAGCTCACACGCCTTGGGAATCCAATCTCTCTGGGCGAAATCGGACGCGAGCATGCTCAAGGAGCTCGACCCGGAGACGCTGGAGCCCATCGGCATCGCCCAGCAGTCCGCTCTGCATCCCGATCTCAGGGGGCCCCTGGCCGCGGCGCACGCCCGATCCGATCCCGTGACGGGCGACGTCTTCAACTACAACCTGAGCCTCGACGGGGGATGCGTCTACCGGGTGTTCAGGACGAGCGCGGCCACGGGCGAGACGGAGATCCTGGCGACTATCTCCGGCGAGGGGATCCGCCCCGCGTATCTGCACTCGCTGTTCCTGACGAAGCGGTTCGTCATCCTGTGCATCTGGAACTCGCACCTGGCCAAGGGCGGGGCCGTGATGCTCGAGACCAACAACATCTTCGACGCCATCGACCCGGCGGCCCGGACCGCCAAGACAAAGTGGTTAGTCGTCGATCGCCACCACGGCCGGGGCGTCGTGGCCGCATTCCAGGGCCCGTCCTTCTTCTGCTTCCACTCGGTGAACTCGTACGAGGTCTCTGCCGACCAGAACAGCGACGCGGGCGGCGACGGCGACGGCGGCGGCGACTGTGACATCCTCTGCGACGTGATGCAGTTCGAGAACACGGACATCCTGCACGAGTTTTACTACGACGTTCTCCTGGGGAAGAAGAAGGCGGCGGCGGCGGCGGCGGCGGCGACCAAGCGCCAGAGCGCGCGATACGCCCGATATCGCCTCCCGGGCGTGCCCACCTCGGAGCTCTCGTGGACGACGCGCGGGGACGTCCTGCGCCGGGCCCTGGAGACGGGCGAGTTCCCGGTCATCGCGCCCGAGGAAGGCAGCTTCCCGCTCCACGCGAGGGGCGATCTCCCAACGCTCAACCCGGGCTTCGTGACGCGCGCGCACCGCTACGTCTACGTGGTCGCGGACCGCGGGCTGTCGACCTTCTTCGACGGCCTGTTCAAGCTCGACACGACGACCAAGGAGGTCGTCTACTGGAAGAACCCGCGCGGGCACACCCCCGGCGAGGCCGTGTTCGTCGCGGACCCGCGCGGGACCGAGGAGGACGACGGCGTGCTGCTGAGCGTCGTGCTCGACGGGCACAGGGGGAAGAGCTACCTGCTGTGCTTGGACGCGAGGAGCATGAGGGAGCTGGGGAGGGCCGAGTGCCCCGTGCCGGTGCACTTTGGGTACCACGGGCAGCACATCCGGGCGAGGGAGACGACGCGCGCTGTGGATATATAGGTAGGTAATGATTCAATATTGGTCCATTCTTTCGCCGCGCTGCGGGAACTAGGGGGTTCGCATCACAGCACCGGCCGCCGCCTGGGTCGTCAGCTTCATCCATTGATGGCTAATGCTGGTAGATGATCTACCAGGATCTCCATTCGTCCGCTCGATTCGGTGGGCGTCTTGATGTGTCCATGTTGCTTGATCCGACAGACTCGGCAAGCCGAGCTCTCCGGTGGGTGACATCTCAAAAGCTTCGAAGAAATCGACAGTTTCCGCAGACATGACATACATACATATGTACATGAGGGCAAAAGCGCGCAAGGAAGATCCTTGCACGGGACCCTGGTCGGCCGCAGCGGCAGTTCCCTCCCTCCCACTCCCTTTGGCCTAGCCTCAGGATGTCTGTGCCACGAGCACGGAGTGGACGATAGATCGATCCGCTCACAGCAAAGATCAACATGTGCGCCCAACTCGTCTCCTTCGCGGGCTGCATGGACTTCCACAGGTATTGATCCTTTCGATTGGACGCCCCCCATCCCGGGCATGAGAGCTGAAAGGAGGGCTTGTTTTGTGACTCAAGGATGCCGTGCTCAACAGCCGCTTCAGACCGAACTCGAGTCGTACGAGATGGGCATGAGGGTGGCGCACTATTTCAAGATGAGACTTGGCATAGGCAGAATAGTCTTTTCATGATCAGATATGATTGACCATCTTCGTCTTCCCTCCATGTTCATGTGTACATACGAGTATAGGTTCAATACCACAAAAGAAGAAAACACCAGCAATGGCGGCCCTCATCACCACCGAGCCAGGCGAGCCCGTGCCGCCTGCACCGCGGCACTCAGTCACCTTTTACTTCGGCCGGGAGCTCGAGCGTATCGAGAAGTTTGGCGCCGATCCGGGCCCCGTCGTGGCCAGGCTGAAGACTGCGTATCCCCGCATGAAGCCTCACAGAGATATCCAACAGGTCTGCCCCCTTGGTTCCCACCCGTGGTCATAGGTGCCTATGCCCTTGAGGTTTCAGAGCTAAATGTTGGTGGTCCTCACAGCTTGCGGACGCAATCCTCGCCATTGCCGGAGCTCAAGGCGAGTCCTGCGTGCTCTTCTCGTCCCTCAACTCTGCTCGCGAGTGCGTCGAGTACGCCACGGCCCCGGAGCGTGATGACGGGAACGCCAAGAAGCCCGTCCCGGCGGCGCAGATCCGGATCCGCGCCTTCACGGCTAAGGACGTCATCTATGCCGTGATCTTCCCGGCCGAATACGCCGCGGTCTTGTCCGGGTTCTGGTTGCTTGCCGGCGTCGGCGTCTCGTCTCGCTTCGGAGAGACCAACGCGAAGCATCAGCATCAGCTCCCCGACGGCCTCAAGGAGGTCGCCCTGGACTCAATACAGGGCCTCGACAGGGACAGGTCGCAGTTTGACACGGCGGTGCACCAGACCCTCAGGGAGAGGATTGTGTCCTTGCTCGACCGCGCCCCGCTGGCTCCCGCCGCCGAGCCGCGGCCGACGGCCGGGGACGTCTACTTCTTCCCGTCGGGCATGGCCACCATATACAAGCCCATCACGTACCTCCCCGCCCATCTCCGGGGCATCAACGTGCTCTTCGGCATGGCCTTTACCAACACCGTCACGCTGCTCACCGAGTTCGGCGGGCTCCAGCTCTTCGGGCTCGGCGCCGACGAGCAGCTCGCGGACCTCGAGCGCTTCCTCGCCGAGAAGCGAGACCAGGGGGCCAAGGTGCAGGCCATCTGGACGGAGTTCCCCGCGAACCCGGTCGTCCAAACGCCCCACATCGAGAGGCTGCGCGAGCTGGCGGACGAGTACGACACCCTGCTCGTCATCGACGACACCATCGGGAGCTTCGCCAACGTCGACGTCATGAGCAAGGCCGACATGCTCGTCACCTCGCTCACCAAGTCGTTCAACGGCTACGCGGACGCCATCGCCGGCAGCGCGGTCCTCAACCCGGCGTCGCGCAAGTACGCCGAGCTCAAGGCCCTCTTCGACAAGCACTACACGCCGGAGCTCTACGTCGGCGAGGCCGCCGCCCTCGAGCTCAACAGCCGCGACTACCTGCAGCGCACCGCCACGCTCAACCGCAACGCCAGCGCCGTCGCCTCGTTCCTCGACTCGTGCGCCCAGGACCCCCGGAGCGCGGTCAAGCAGGTGTACTACCCGCCGCTGCGGCCCTCGCACGACAACTACCGCCGCTACATGCGCCCCGCGACGCCGGACCTCGAGCCCGGCTACGGCTGCCTCCTGAGCGTCGAGCTGGCGCACCTCGACGCGACCCGGGCCTTCTACGACCGCCTCAACGTGTACAAGGGCCCGCACATTGGGGCGCCGTTCACGCTCGCGCTGCCGTACGTGCTGGGCGTGTATCAGCAGAGGCTGGGCTGGGCGGCGGAGAACGGGCTGAAGCCGACGCAGATCCGGATCGCGGTGGGGCTCGAGGACACGGAGACGCTCCTGGAGGAGTTTAGGCTTGCGGTCGACGCTGCGAACAAGGCCTCTGGGTTTGGAAGTAGTATTGACGCTTGAAGTAGCACGTACCTGAATATCTAATCCTTCCTGCAAAACGTAGCACGAGATTTAGAAGATGGAATGTCAAGAGCACGCTTGTGACATGAATGATTCGTAAGACTTGGAGTCTATGTGATGATAATCGTACATCAATGAGCTCGGCAGATCCAGATTGCCTATTTGTAGTCTCTCTTCGACTTTTTGAAACCATGACTGGTCGACAAAATCGATCTTGAAAGTCGTGATGCTTTGCCTCCTGATCATTGAATGGCTCCAGGTCAAGGTATAGGCTAGCCAGAACCCCTTTTCCATTATTTACATCCAGCAATTGAATCCCCCTTCCATCTCAGTCAAATTTGAGGCCTCATTGCAGACCCCGTATGCTGTCTCCATCCTTTTCTTCCTGTGAATTCTGAAACCTCGAGCGTCGATTTTCAAACAGGCCTGATTTTCATCAATGCCACCGCGCGCCGTCCGTTCAGCGCACAGCAAGACGCTGGAATGTTTGTGCGATGCCGCAAGAGAGAGACGATTCTTACATTGCTTTCGACATCGCTGGCGGCCGGTCTCTGAATCACTCAATATGATCATTCAAGGTTGAGTCAAACAAGATCTTCTAAAGTCTACGCTGCTTTTATCAACCAACACCAAACGCCTCTCATGCCGCACACGAGACACATGTCAAGGATCCCAGAAGAAGCAAGATCCAAAATGAATAAATGTAATCCGTCCAAAAAAAATACCTAGTTCTCCACCCAAGACAGACTCTTAGAGACGTTTTTCTTCATCATGCCTTCAGACTTTGAGTCTGTCTTGCTTGGTGTGAATGGGCCGGGCAGCGTGAACAAGAGCGTGTACAACCAGAGGAGGGCGCTCAAGGGGCCGAATATCGCCATCGGGACCAACGAAAACATCAAATGGCCTGCGGGGCGTTAGCCAACGAGGAAAGCACAGGCATTGTAGGACCATTCGCCAGAGAGGCGGTAAAGCAGGGGAGAGTATGTAGGTGAACTCACCGAAAACAAGAGGCCGGCGGGTTAGCGTGTGCCAGAACTCATCCGAGGTCAAGACGTCAACCGCCTCATCCCACTTCCACGGACCCATCACGCGGTACTTGGTGTTGAAGTTAGCGCCAAACCCCCAGATTAACAGGAGCTTCAGGGCCTGGAGGCCGGGTCGCTCCCACACGAGACCCAGGATATCCGCGAGCCCTGGCGCCGAGCCCAGGTCCACCGCTAGCTGGTACGCGTAGCTCTCGTGGTCGACGCCGTAGTTGATCCGCGATCCGGGCGGGTGGTCGAGGCGGAAATGCTTTTCCAGCTCGGGACGCGGCGGGCCCGGCAGCATGCGCGGCGCCAAGAGGTTGGCGATCCACAGCTGCGCCTGCAGCTCCGCCAGGGGCGGAATCGCGCCCAGCGACGGCCTCATGAAGCCGATGAAGCCCACCGTCGGCTCGTCGCGCTTCCAAATGCCCCGGACGCCCGCGTCGACCGGCCTGGGGTAGGGCTCCTGCGGAGTGGAAGAGTCGCCGAGCTCCTCGAAGAACGGAAAGTCCTGCTTGTATCCGGTACATAAGACGACCATGTCCGGCTTGATCCGTTCATTCTTGAGCCTCTCGTATTCCGGTCGCCCGTTGTCCATGAAATGAACATAACCATCCGAGTCGAACTCGCTCGGCAAGGGGGCTAGATCTACTCGCCTGCCCCCCGTGTCCTTGATCGGCGCCTGGACGAAGAGGGATCGCAGGGAGTAGAAGAACAGCTCCCATCCGGGCGTCCTGGGCCTGTATGGCTCGCTGATATAGGGACTGACTGCCGCGGACTTGTTGAAGAATACTGGAAAGGTGGAACGATCAGCTCACATTCTTGCCTCTGCAATCGCAAGCAGCGCGGACTCACTTTTGGACGGGTGATCCCGTTCGGGACTTATTCCGCCAATCCACTGATCCACCCCTAAAGAGGTTCCTCCCATGCACCAGAGGAGAAACTTGATCTGGTAATGATAAAAGTCCCAGAGAAGCCTGCCGTCTCGAAGCCACGGGTGAACATAGGTTGTGTCAAACAGGTTGGCTCTGGCGACATCAAGTGGCGTCACGGCTCTCGAAGGATTAGGTTTCCTCCCAAGGAGGGGAAGAAGGACAGCACCTGTGCCTTTCTAACAATAATGTATCTGTTAGTTCTCGATGCCCGATGCTACGTGAACCATGGATGCGATATTTACCTTTGGAGCGAGATGAAAGCCATCTCTGTGGCACAGCACCACGCGCCTGGTGGGCGAGGTGACGGCCAGATGCGCCAGGTCCGTCCCTGTCTCTCCGGTGCCGATCAACAGGACAGTCTTGTTGGTGCCAAATTGCTTCCTCGCCTTGAACTGGGAGGAGTGTATGACGAGAGGGACCCGCTCGAGGCCCTTGATGTTGGGGAGATGGGGCGTGACGTGCAGGCCCGAGCACACGGCGACGGCATCGCAGTCCCAGTGTAGTCGGGGCCCTCCCGAGACGGACTCGTAGGCGACGGTGTGGCCGCCGCCGGGCCGCCGAGTGACGGCCACGACGCGGGTCTGCAGTCGAATCGAGGGCCAGAGATTGAAGTGCGTGCAGTAGTCTCGCAGATACTGGACATAGACATCGAGCTTGAGAAAGTCCTCGGGGCGCTTCGATCGGAAATCCGAGAACAGCGTGAGTTGCTTGGAGGAGACGAGCTTTTGAAGATTAGAACCCGGTACAGATGGCCCGAAAGGGTCGGAAACATCCACTGAAAACATACCTCGCTGTCCTCGTAAGAGCGTGCGGCAAATGTGCCACCGACTTGGTCCAGATACTCGAAGAGCTGCACCTGGACGGGAGAGCACCCAAGACTCTCATAAGCTTTTGTGAGGTATTTGAGGGTGACGAGGCCCGCAGGGCCAGCACCAATGACGGCCACCTTCATGATTGTTGTCGTTATTTTCCAGCCGGTAGATCTACGACTCGGTGCTGCTGAAGCAAGTCTTTTGGTGAAGAGAGAGAGACCCATAGTCACTAGAATGGCAAGACTCGTTTATATGCCGGCGACTTGAGAGAGAACTCCTGGCCGCTGTCATGCTGATTGACGACACACATCGCCCATTGTCCCCCCCCCCCCCCAAAAACATCTTTGCCTGTGGCCCAGAGACATCCAGATCGTCCAAGTGACGTACAAGATGAGGCAGAGGGGATCTGGATCTGGATCGGGCCGTGGCGATGCTCCGCAATTGCCCCGGCCAGGCTTCGAGATTTCGAGTGTGTCCGAGTACCCGGACAAGTGAGAGCAACAACTCGAGGCAACACGCATCAATGGCCTGGAGGCAATTCCGGGATCCAGGAACTGCCTGTACAGGTGTGCAGGAGGCCTAATTCGGACGTACCCATCCAGGGGTTACCTGCGATATCCATGGCAGGCTGGCGACGGTCTCAGCTCATCCGGGCCGAGGGACGACCCGATCCGCGTGGGCAGGGAAGAAAGGATGATCCAGGGTCTCGCTGGAAGAGGCGGTGCCGACGCTGGTAATTTCTTTGCACGTTTTCTTCACATGGTTTGATGATCGACAACGAAGGAGCGCTACTGACCGCCCCTCGTCATTTCGTACAATGTCTTTGCGCAAATACGCTAGACATTTTTCCGTGCCGATATGCATCCATGTGTGTCGAGTTTGGATGTGGAGATGGCGGCACTCGCAAGTCAGTACGAGTACTCACTCGTACCAGTAATCGTATAAGTGCGATCAATCCACCCTTTGATAGAAGGGAGTGTTGTGAGCAAGCCCTGTCTCGGGAAGAGTACGAGTACAGGTACAGGTAGCGTTTTGAGTACTCGTATGAGTACTGGTAGGTCGTCGACGCGGGCTGCGGATCACCGCATGGTCCCCTTTTCTTGTCTGCGGCCCCGCTCCCTGACGATGCTGGACATACTGGACCCCACGTCGGACCCCATGCTCGCGAATCCCTGCACCACGCCCTCGCGATCGCCGTTGCTGACCTCTTGGCTCATCTTGAACTTGCCCTCGAGGCGCTGGATCCTGATCTCGACGCCGATGATGGCCTTCTGGAGCAGCTGGATATACCTGTCCGGCGCATCTGACACGGCCCAGGGTGTGGGGGCGGAATCCACCCCAGTGTGACCCATGATGGACGTCTCAGCGTGCAGCGACAGGTCGTGGACCTGTCTGGACAGGAAGTCGGCCGTCTCGGGAGAGGCCGTCTCGAAGTAGATCCTGGCCTTGCCGTAGACCTGTGCGGCCGCATAATTCCACGTCGGAACAACCTTTCCGGACTGCGGTTTGGTCTCGACGTAGAACTTGGGGGTGACATAGTGGTGGACGGGCGTGTTGAAGAGCACCATGACCTCGTCCTCGAGCACGCGCGAGGCCCCGACGCCGCTTCCGACGTCCCCTGCCGGGAGGGGATGCAGGCTGGGAGGCGCATCCGGTAGCGCATGCACGGACTGCATCATTGCCTTGCTTTGGGGGTTCTGGCGCGCGAGGTGGCCGCGCAGAATGCCGAGGTCCTGGCCCTCGCCACGGTCGGCGTTCTCCTCGTCGACGACGTCGAGCACGAAGGGCACATGGCTCGACTGTATGCACGGGTGAGCCGGGGACCTGATTGCGGTGGTGAGGATGCCCAGCGGGTTCTCGCGGATCAGCTGGTGCAGCGTGGGAATGTCGCCTTCGGCGTGGACGTCGCGCAGATACATGCTGCGGAAGTGATGAGGCTCAACAAGGGTGATGGGAGACTGAGCGATCAATTGAGGAATGGCAATGAGACGGCGGAATGACGACGGAGTCGAGCCATCAACATGATGCAGTCAGACGAGGATGTTGAGATGAGATTCGCTCATACGAGGATGCTCGGAGGGAGAATCCAGGAAAATCCAGGAAAATTTAGGGAAAATCGGGGGAAAAAATGGCGCACAGACCCGGAGCTTTTTTAGCCGGCGGCTCTTGCCTTCCGGGCCGCGGAGCGGGAAGGAGCCAGGGGTGCGCGGGTGGGGGCAGCTTCCCCGTTCAATACTGTACGAGTGGGACGATTGGCACGGAGCATTCCAGGCCAATCAGATGTGGGGACACAGGTACTCCGTACTGCTGCGAAATTCAATGTGCATGCAATGAAAGGGGGGATGCACATCGTGTTTCGTTTTGTTGAAATCCGCATGAAGTACTCCGTACGCCCTCTCCAAACTTGCATTTGTATCAGTAGGGCCGTTTCGGTCCTGCTCCAAACAGCCATCATCTGTTATGTGTCGTGACGTCTTCACATGAATTGTTCTGATTGTACGAACGTCAAGCTGTACTACTACTAGTAAAAGAGACTGCTAATTGTGACCTTCAGATAGGTAAGCGCCGAGGCTCACCAGGACGGAAGGTGCTATTCGCCTCTGCGGAGTATTTCACAATCACTTGTTGGAGAGAGCCAACGATCATCGATCGACGTCTGCACCTGCCGCTACAAAAAGGGAAGGCGCCGGTCTGAGAATTTGACTTACATAATCAAAGTCACGATGGAGGCATCGAGGCGTTGAGGCGTCGACTTGGTGATTTCGTCTTTCGTCCAGGCAGCACCATCATCGTCATCATAATCGAGTTGGCTGAGGAACGCCTTGACAAAGATGCCGCGAGATGCACAGAGATGCGAAAGCCAGACAATCAATTACAGAGACCCTCGCGGGCCACTCTCAGATTTGGGTGGGAAACTCGCAGGTAACGAGGCCAGCCTCTGCAGTGGCGGCCGAGGGAGTGACGCTGAGGCCTCCGCGACAGATCTGGCTGCTCTCCGAGACGCGCCCTTTCTTCAGGAAAAAGCCGGCTAATCAAAGCAGAAGGCACTCACAAGCGTTGATCATCGTGGTCTCGACCGATCTCGGAACGCGGCGTCGTCGTAAGCCGCTCAGCCTCCAAATTGTAGCAGAGCCTTGCATCACGAAACCCTCCTCTGGGTCCCTGCCGAATGCCTTCAGCCACCGGCAGTACCCGATGCAGACATACATAAACACACAGAGAGAGATATGTACTACGGAGCATGCTTAACACCCGCTGCAGCCGCTGTGTCTGCTACCTCATCCAGTGGCTTCGTCGCAAGCTGCGAATGTCACCCCACCGCGCAGCAACATAGCCCGTCCGCACTGACCGGAGCGCCGTTGCCGTTACACGGCGGGCCTAGCCCGGTGGGCAGGGACACGAGCTTGCCTTGATGATGCTGATGTTGGTCGGGCAAAGGACCAAACGAGCTCGATAGGCCACGCGCCCACCGACTTGGTGCGTGTGTCAACCACGTTTCTGTTGGCCCGAGACCGCTACCTTGTGCGCCGTCCGTTGTCCGCGCTCTCCGCATTCTCAGCAACCTCCTTTACCTCCCCCATTTCCCCCTCTCCCCTCCTCCCCCGATACAACTGGTATAAAACGACGGTGAAAGGGGCGTCGATTGCGGCCGAGGGCCATGGCCATTCCGGCAACAGCTGCCTCGGCACAATGCTCTTATCGACTCTCGCGCCCTTGACCCTTCGGCTGCTTGCCGTCGCAGCCGTCGCACGCTGCGCCCCATCTGACGACAACGACGACGGCGATCATGTCGACAGGGAAGCGGAGGGGGGCGAGGAAAACGAGGGGGATCCGCCCTGCGAATGCTTTCTCATCAACGGTACGGTGCCGACCTACTACAAGCATCACATATTCTACGACTTCCGAAGCCTCTCCGAGTTTGCCAGAGTGCCGCCCAACATCGAGAACAGCAGTGATGCCTCCGGGGCGGGCGCGTCAAGCGCGTACTTCTCACACCCGAACTGGACCGATGTCTGGGACATCCAGACGTGGGACAACAGCGACGGGCCGGGGAAACCCTACGTCAACGGCGGGACCGTGTACATGGTCAACACGAACAACAACGTCTTCATCTCGCCCAACGAGGACGAGGGCGCCGTGTCCGACACGTACCTGACGCTGCGGACGAGCCGGCTCGAGGGCTACCAATCGGCGTCTGAGTTCCAGACGGTCGCGGGCAACTACCAGTTCGCGTCGATGCGCATGCTGGCGCGCACGCTCGGCGGCGCGGGGGCCGTGACAGGCATGTTCACGTACCGCGACGAGACGGGCCAGCTCGCCGACGTGCAGGAGTCGGACATTGAGATCCTGACCCGCGGGCCGCGCGACAAGATCCAGTACACCAACCAACCCTCGTACACGGACGACGGGCGGGACATCCCGCAGGCGACGACCAACTCGACGACGCCCGACTGGTCGGACTGGGTGACGCACCGGCTGGACTGGACGCCCAAGGAGGTGGTGTGGTACGTCAACGGGATGACGGTGTCGCGGATCAGGTTCCAGACGCCGAAGCAGGCGTCGGACCTGCACTTCAGCGCGTGGAGCGATGGCGGCGTGTGGAGCGGCGTCATGGACATGGGGCACGAGGCCTTTCAGCACATCCAGTGGATCGAGGTGCTGTACAACACGACGGACAAGGACGTCTTGAAGGGGAGCGGCGGCGGCGGCGGCCCCGGGCTGCACAAGCGGTCCCGTAAGAAGAAGAAGAAGTGCAAGGTCGTGTGCACCGTCGACGGTCCGCAGGAGGAGGTGGGAGGGGAGAGGCTCCTCTGGCAGAGCGGCGCCTCGCGGACGACGCCGGCGGATGGAGCGTTGCGATCAGGCTTGATGATGACCGTTGCGATGCTTGTGTTGGAATTCTTTTTGGTGTAGTAGTGAGAGAATCGAAATAATCCAAAAAAAATACAGCAAGCTTCTGTCTGGTGAAAGGCCGGGCTGCCTCGGCATTCCGCGGCCGCCCCGTGAGTCGCGATAACGATAACAGAAAATCATTGATTGATTGATGGCTCCGAACATCAATCCCGCCGGCGCCTTTCCGGGCATTCACCTCAAACCTCGAATCTCTTTCTCACGTCGGTATTGAACCCTCCCACACCCTGGAGGCCTCGAGTCTCTTGGATCATGTTGGCCAATGATTGACGACAGCCTCTCGCAGGAGCCCGCCCGCCCGTCCGCCATGGCCGAAAGCGACAGGAACCTCAGCCGCGCCGAGTACTGGGACGAGCGCTACTCCAAGGCCGACGGCGAGGCGCCCACGCACGAGTGGTTCCGGTCCTTTGCGGACCTCGAGGGCTTCTTCGATGCCAAGCTCTTCCGGGCCCCGGGGCGCGCGCCGAGCGACGCGCCCGCCATCCTGCACCTCGGCTGCGGTGACAGCGTTTGTTCCCCCCCTAGGGGCTTTTGCCTCGTTGCTCCTCCTCCTCTTCACACACAGGCTGATGACCAGGGCTAACGTACTCCGTATCGAGATCCAGGTCATCCCCGCCGAGCTGCACGCCCGCGGCTACACGTCCCAGCTCTGCGTCGACTTCTCGTCCGCCGTCATCGGCCTCATGGCGGAGCGGTACGCCTCGCTCCCCGGCATCCGCTGGCAGCAGGCCGACGTGCGCGCCATGCCCTCGGTGCCCGCGCGCTCCGTCGACGTCGCCTTCGACAAGGGCACCCTCGACGCCATGATCTACGGCAGCCCCTGGGATCCGCCCGCCGAGACGCGCGACAACACCCGCCGCTACCTGCGCGAGGCGCACCGCGTGCTGCGCGACGACGGCGTCTTCCTCTACATCACGTTCCGGCAGACGCACTTCATCCGGCCGCTGCTCGACGTCGACGGGCTGTGGGACCTCGAGGTCGAGGTGCTCAGCGGCAAGGGCGCCTTCGACTACTTTGGCTGGGTGCTGCGCAAAAAGGCGGCGTGACAGCCTGGCATCAATGCATGCTGGATCGCGCTGTATTCAATACAATTTGGGAGGCATCGTGGATGGGCAGGGCTGGGAAGGGCAGGGCCGGAAACACGTCGATGCAGCGTTCGGCCGGCGTCCAGAGACACACACGCACACACAAAAAAAAAGAAGAAGATTGGGCTGCTGCAGGCCCAAAAAAGAATTGATCGAGGCAGGGATCGAACCTGCGACCTTTTGTGATCACAAGAGATGCAGACAATTGTAAGACAAACGTACTAACCACTGTACTACACGACCGTTCCTTTGCTCACGCAGCACTTCTCACGATTATATCGAAGGCATGGCCTGGGAACACATCGAGTATGGAGAACGAAGTAAATAGACCCCCTATACCCCACAATCTCCCTCTCGGTGGCCAGTCATCGTACTATTGAGGTGTGTTCTCAAGATGAGAGAAGACCCGTCGCATCCTCCGCCCACTCCATCAGCATAGGCATCTGTTACCCTCGCAGCGCCCGTCCATCAGTCCCCGCGCCGAGCAGTGGTGCAGGCATTCGTCGAGCTCGCAGTGTCTCCGCAGTGACTGTGTCCATGGTCAGCCGCCAGATTCGTGACACTCTTAATCGGATCCCCAGGGTTCATCCCCAGGAAAAGGGGTAAGCGGACGTACCAGGGCCTCAACGGACCCCACGGCTAGCATGGCCATGCCAAGCAGGAGTCTCAGGGGGTTCATTTTCTTTGTAATTCGTAGGTGGTCTCTCAAGAGGGCTTCAATCGTTCTGTATATGCTGTCCGTGTGCCCTGTACGCAATCGGCACGCTTGTTCATCGAGAAGACTGGAATCGTCCCCGTCCCGTTGACGCGCCTCTCGCCTTCTTATACATGTATGCAGGTTCAGCAGGGACAGGTCAGCCTCTGCAATTTGTCCCAGCTGAGCGCCATGTCTCCCATTGTCTGCCGCTGCTTTCTTCATTTTCCTTTTCTTTTTTTCCTTCATGTCCCTGGCGCCATGCTCATCTCGGTACATGACTGGGACATGAGCATCGTGACGCTCGGTTGGTCGGGCACTCGACGATCCGTGGCACGGATGCGGACAATCAAGCCTGCAAGGTCTGAGATTCGAGACCCTCTTGGAAGGACGAGGCGAGATCTGAGTCTCGCACGCTTTGACAGATAAACAACCCTGACTTCCCCTGTGGCAGAGACATGTGTGTCTCAAATCTCCCATCTCACTGTGGTACCTGTTGGGGAGTCGGAGGACACCGCGCTGTCGGATCATTGAGGGATAGTTGAGTCCCCAGGAAGTCGATCAGACGAATAGTCTGGGTTTAATGACGGAGACGATCTTTTTTTTTGGGGGCAATTCTTATAATACCAGTAATGGGCATACACCTGCGGACCTGGTTTCGGTATATAATGGGTTATGCCATAGTATAGTTGCGAATCCAAGCTTTTCTCACATCGCGACTCTTAACCTAACATCTGGTAGCAACATGAGGTCCTCCCACGGCCTATACCCCATACCAAAGATACCAGCACGAAGTATTGAATAGTTGCCAGGCCAGAACTCCCTGTTGAGCGATCCAGACGATCAGAACAATGCATAGTGACTCGCATTCTTCGCACTCCGAACACACCTGCAACGTCGACGCCGATTAGCACCATCCCGCCGTATGGGAGTAGGTCGCCGGAGGACCTAGTGTTGCTACCAGATGGTACTAATGTATACAATGTGTGAAAAGTCTTGATTTTTCTAAGTAGAGCATGAGTCGATGTCGTTTTCAATTCGTCTGACGTGCGTTTCCAAGAGTGTTGTCTTCGATCGACGTTTGCACAGCCTCGTCGTCTCGGACAGGTTCTCCGGGTCACCGAGGTTGAAGTCGACAGTCAGGTGAGCTTGAGACATTCACCCAAAATGAGCTGTCCCCAGCGATAAGGTTCTTGCCTTCACAGAGACTGCCGGCCAATTGGGGGTCCGTCCGAATCGCAATTCACGTATCCGGCCCTCGGGCAAAAGTTTCTCAGCGCGTCCTCATGGATCTTTAACCGTGTCGCGCCTCGGAGAGGTGCGTCGTCGACGTTGGTCTTGCTGTCGTCACGTGAAAATGATGCTCCAGATGATGGTCACGATAGGCATCAGTGTGCAACGATATGACATGGGCTGTCCCTGGGCTGGTGGTCGTGGTCGGAATGCCCGTCTCGGAAAGCAAACTATACGACGCGTGTCAATTTGGACTGTCTGCTCATGAGGTCCGAAGCATGGCCACATACCTCGCCCACGCAGGCCCGAGTCCCTACGGCTCGCACCATGGATCGAGACGAGAGGGGTGGCGTCAGGGGCTTTCCAGAGGCACAAGGTCTTCAGCTTTCGTAAATGCTGCGCTATCGCTGCGGACCCTTCAGCGAATTTCGGTAGTATCGTGTCAATCCAAGGCCTTTCTCTAATGCCTTCAAGGTGTCAGCAAGTCAAAGTCTCACATAGCCACCGTCTTTCATTTGACTTAACCCGGTTCCAGTCAAGACACGTACCGAGTGGTAGTAATAACCAAAGACGAAAGGAATTGTGTTGCTACCAGTTGTTGCAGGCTGTGTGGTGTTGCTACCATGTGCGATGCCACACATGGTGGGGTCGGTCTTGATGATTTGCCGACAGTTGAGGTGACTTTCTGTCACAGCTGCCGAGCGATTTGTTGAGCTGGTAGAAGCAGCTTTTCGAGGGAAGCCCGCGATAGAATCCAGCTATAAGGCATACTCCTCGAAAGCAGATTTATCGTGTGAATACAGGCGACGACAAAACGCCAGAGGTATTTTTTGAGGGTCGTTTCCATTCGATGCTTGAAAAAGAGGGACTGTTGAAATGAGACAAGACACGAGGAACACAAGCATAAAGCAAGGAACCCGAAGGCACCCGCCAATAAGATGAAGCAAGGAACGCAAAGGAACCTGCCAATAAATGCAACGAGGTCAAGGAAAGGATGAATCCAGCATGAGCAAATGGACGACCGAGAAGGCAAGCAAAGAGAGATGATGGAGGGAAAAAGAAGCACAAGAGACTAGTATGATGGAGGAGACTCGGATGAAGGAGGGGTAAAGGAGAGGGGAAGAAGAGGGGGCAAAGAGGGGGGAAGAGGGGAGAAGAGGCAACGAGATGGACGAGCAAGTTCTCGAGGAAGGCGGGAGGTTCCTTCCTCCATCTGACGCGTCAACGAGGGGGCCTGCCGTGTGTCGCGTGATCGATATGTTCCTTCCTGACTTGTCTAGACACACCGACTTACTCGTCGTCATGGTTCCTTCTATTAGTATTATTGCGAGCTTCATCGTGAGTGAGCGTGGTGGATTTCTATGCTGTCAAGGAGCAGGAGGGCCCCCCGACTCTAACTGAGCTCAAAGAGCCACCCTGGATTGTTTCAGTGATTGTCCATTGAATTTTGAGTGATTTGCTTGTCTTGAAACTATCAAATGCGTTAAGCTCTTTCGATCACTGTCCAAGCTTGAGCTCATGATGGCGAGGGAGGAGAAATCCATCAACTTACATGGTATTTCAACCTGGAAGGAGACGACGGACATCGAGCGAGGAAGTCACGGTATGAGCATGTTCCTGCCGAGACAGCAAGAAAGTCGCAACAGGCATTGCCAAATTGAGACCCTCCGATGAGAGTGTCTCCTTCCGAAAAGATCGAGAGTCGAGAGAAATGGCGTTCGGAGATGCTTGGTCGAGGTTGCCATATTCGTCCATCGAGGGATCAATGGCTCTCTTAATTGCATGTCCGGATACAAGCATGTCCGTGATAACATCATCTGCAAATCCACCCCCTCCGACCCAAAGCTGGCCAGCGAGAGTTGGACCAGAGACACAATCAGCATCACCATCGTCGATAGTGCTAATTGTCAAGGCACGAGGAATGCGAGCAGGCTCGAGGCCGAAGATGGGCTTGACTTGACGTGACTTGACCGCGGCTATCTCAAAGCTGACTAATTGCCAGTGACGTCCTCCCAACTCCATCCCGTGATGTCCTCAACCAGCCGATCCTCGACACTAGAGGATCAGGTATTCTCTTCTGCCGCAAACTAGCATCACCCCAGAGAGCGCAATTCACCATGAATCCCCAGGTGGCCGCATCGCTCAGGAGGCAGCTCCTCCAAGCCTATCCCTGGGTCAAGCCGCCCTTCCTCGTCTCCGCCCCGATGCGCATCATGGCCGGCCCCCACCTCGCCGTCGCCGTCACCTCCGCTGGCGGGCTCGGCTTCATCGGCCCCGCAGCCCGGAACGAAGACACCCTCTCCGATCTGGAAGCCGCCAGGACCCTCCTCGGCTTCACATCCTCATCCCCGGCATCGGCTCTGCCCGTCGGCATCGGCTTCCAGACCTGGAACGGGGACCTGCAAGCCGCCGCTGCCGCGGTGCAGACCTACATCCCCTGCGCCGCTTGGCTCTTCGCCCCGCGCAACGGCCAGGCCGAGCTCGACCAGTGGTCCGCCACCCTCAGGCGCGCGTCCCCCGCGACCCAGATCTGGATCCAGGTCGGCACCGTCGACGAGGCCCTCGCCGCGGCCCGCAGCCCCGAAGCCCCCGACGTCCTCGTCCTGCAGGGCGCCGAGGCCGGCGGCCACGGCAGGGCCGTCGACGGGCAGGGTACCGTCGTCCTGCTTCCCGAGGCGGCCGATGCGTTGCTGGACGCCCTTTCACCCTCCTCCTCCTCCTCTTCTCCCTCTTCATCGTCTGGATCGCTGCGGCGCATCCCGCTCGTCGCGACCGGCGGAATCGTCGACGGGCGCGGCGTCGCTGCGGCGCTGGGTCTCGGCGCGGCCGGCGTGGCCATGGGAACGCGCATGCTCGCCGCCACCGAGGCCCGCATCAGCAAGGGCTACCAGGCCGAGGTGCTGCGCGCGAGCGACGGCGCCAGGTGCACCGTGCGGACGCAGCTGTACAATCACCTGCGCGGGACGTTTGGCTGGCCCGAGCAGTTCGCCCCGAGGACCGTCATAAACCGGAGCTGGGTCGAGCACCAGGCTGGCGTTCCCTTCGACGAGCTCAAGGTGCGGTATGATGAGGCGGCCAAGACGGGCGATGCCGGCTGGGGACCCGAGGGGAGGTTGGCGACGTATGCGGGAGCCGGCGTGGGTCTCGTGAGGAGTGTGCAGGACGCGGATGTCATCATCCAAGAGGTGAGAGAGGATGCGCAGGCCATCCTTCGTTCCTTGGTGGATGATGCATGAGCTGCGGGCTAAGTCCGTCGACCTCGTGATCAGCCGATGAATAGATAATGGGAGGCAATCTTCCCAGGTGATGCTGTGGTGCTCCTGGTGGTGTTGATCGTAGATCTTGATGAGAGAACGCATCGCTTTTTTTTCTCGCCTCCTTGTTCAAAGAGTTCTGATGTCGAGTGGGTAGCCATCGATTCGGAGGACTGTCTCTCTGCAATTCCGGATGAAGTGTGCTCAGTTGGAAGCACATGCGTGAAGCGCGCCTATTTACAGATTGATCTGAAGGCGGCTGGTCCAGTCCTTTAGAAGCAGCTCTTCTGCCTCTTCGATGCCGCGTTTCGCCGCCGTTGCGACCTATTCCCGGCGAGGTGCGTCTGTCGTCGATGGGCTGATCCGTAGTATCAGGTGTCGTTTTATCGGTTGGATCTTTCGTAGTATCCCAAGCCCTCACAGAGCAGGCCCAAACAGATCGTTCGCGCCCTCCATCTTGCGCCTCTTCGAGTCCCTCAGGTCCGCCATGCTCTCCCCAAACACCGCCCCGTCCGCGAGCGCGCTCGCCTTCTTGTCCTTGTCCTTGTCCTTGTCCTTTTCCTTGGCGGCCGGCGCGGCCTGCGACTGCTCGCGCCGCGCCTTCTGCAGGGCCACCAGGTCCGCCCGGTTCGTGTCCCTGCACTTTTGCAGCTTCTTTCGCAGCGGCTTCATCGACTTGACGATCTCGGGCTGGAAGAGTCAGTCCCGAAAAGAATCATAATGAAAAGGCAAGGAACAAGAGATGACCCACCGTCCCCCAGTAATCCTGCATCCGTTCCGGCGGCTCCTCCTCCAGCATGGCCCTGCAGCTCTCGATCGTGCTCATGATCTTCTGCCTCATCTCCCGGCCCGTCGCATCGCCCGCCGGCGTCGGCGGCACCAGCTCGTCCACCAGCTCCCTGTCCACCATGAGCAGCGCCGCCATCATGATCTGGCTCGGCGTGTAGTGGAAGTACGCGTCCGTCAGCAGCGGGCTGAACTTGAGGACCTCGCGGGCCCTCGCGTGCGCCCTGTTGATGCGCGCCTGCTCCCCGTCCCCGCCCTTCGTGTTCATGCTGCTGCTACTGCTCCTCCTCCTCCTTAGCTCGAGGATGGCGCCCTCGAGCGCGCGGAACGGGTGCCGCACGTCGAACGCGAAGCGCATGCTCTGGCACAGCAGGAACTCCCCCGCGAGGATCTGCTCGCCCGTCGTATTGGGGAACATCTCGGCCAGCTTCGCCAGTCGGATGTAGAAACCCTCGGCCTTGCACCCAAAGAACAGGCACGTCTTGAGCAGCTCCGTCGGCGGGTACGTCATGACCGAGTTGGTGATGTAGAAGCGCCGCAGGAAGACCGCCGCCGTCGCGCGGATCTCGGTCGGCAGCTCACAGAACTGCGCCGCCCGTATCAGCTCCGTCGTGAAGAAGCGTACGAGCTGGGCCTCCTCCGAGGATGTCAGGAACTCGGGCTGCGCGTCGGTGGGGAACTGCGGCGCGATCTGCTGCTGCGCGAGGAGGTTCGTCTTGGCCCGCAGATCCTCGAGCGTCGACGGCGAGAAGGACCATAGGCGGAATTGGCTCGATTGCCGGTACCGCTCGTCTTCGGTGGCGGCCATTGGAAGGGATCTATCTTCAGGATAATATTTGATGGTGCAGGCGATGCCGAGTCAATCCAAGGAAGAAGGAAAAAATCGATCGATGGCGAGCTGCGAGTGGTGTTTTGTCTGAGATGCCGCCCCTGGAAGCTCGTTCGTCTTTGGACGAGGCGAATGACGCAGGTGCAGGCACGTGCGCGTTGAGTACACACACTGTGCTGATAGCCCCCCCTCTGCGCTCTCGAGGGCATCACGGCTTCGGTTCTTAGATCTGGCACGACATGGCACATGGGATGCGGGCCTTATTCTCGCAGTCGTCGTTCGAGTGATCAATATTCAAAAAGGCCCGAGGCCAAAAACCCCCAAAGAATGGGAGGGGACTGAAAGTACCAAAGTTAAAAGACGAGAAAGAATTCAGCGCGTGCCCCTTTCTCTTGTGGAATAGTAGTACGTATAATCAGAGGCAGACCCCAAATCAGTGTCTATAAAAAATGTCCTTGTTGAACCCCATACCATATTGCACGGTCGAGTCGCAGCCATTACACGCCGACCGGGTGAAGATAACCATTTGATATATGCGCCCATGCAACCATTCACCAAAAGAAGAAGGCAGAAGAAGAAGAAGAAGCAGAAGAAAGGAAACCAAAAACAAGGCAAGCAGAAGGAGAAGAAGATACAGAGTCAGATAGAGTGAAAGTAACAAGAGGAATAATCAAGCATGAGCATGAAAGCAAGTCGGAAAAGATAAAAAAAAGCAAGAGAAAAGGGGGGGAGAAGAGTGGGCAATTGGCCACGACAGCATCGTTCAGAAGGCGTGGATCATGGGGAGGAGATGATCCATCCATGATTGAAGCGTTCCTTCAACCCGTCAAGTTCAATACCCCGTGTTGATCTTCCGGGGGACGGGGGGAGGAGGGGGCTTCCTTGCTCTGCTGACCGGGGGAGGAGGCGGCACTTTCTTGCCTCCGGTCGCGCCATTAGAGCCACCGAGAAGGCTTCCATAGCTTGTTGCAGGGCTCAGACTTCGATCGCCGGTCCCGGACCCTATCCCGTTCTCTTCGCTGCCCGACGACGTATCGTCGTTGTACCCGTCTTGGCTGTAAGCGTGCGCGACCGACGGACGTCTCGTGTCGTACGTCGTCGCCCTGGCCAAGGGCGGCGGTCGGGAGGAAGGCAGGGTGGGAGGCGGGGGCGGCGGGGCCGGTCGGGAAGTCATTGTCCGGGCGAGAGAGCGGGGAGGGGACGAGTGGGCTGGAGGAGCATTGACAACTGTGGTGGCGGGAGGAGGGACCGCATATTGTGGCTGTGATCGGATCGGCATGCTCGTTTGCGCTCGATCGACTTCGTACTCGTCGTGGGTTGAGGGCAGCGCGGCACCGGCATGCGGCAGCGACTCGCGCAGGCGCCGCATCTCGCTCATGGCTCGTTCGTGGTATTCCATCTCGGCGTCGAGAAACGAGTTCAGGGCCGCCAGGCTCTCGGCCTCTGCTTCCTTGATGTCCTGCATGCGGCGGTAGACATCCTCGGTCGTGTCGTCAAATTTGGTCTTGTTGACGCGAAGCTCCTCTTCGAGACGAGTGTCCTGTTTTCCCTTTTGCATCTTGGCCATGGTGGCATCGTAGGCGAGTCGGCGACTTTCCAGCTTCTTGCGGGCGCTCTGGATGGTTGTCATTCTAGGTCAGTGAACTGCGCTCTCTCCTCCTCATGGATGGAAGGGATTGCAGAGCGCAGACGTACCTGGTATTCCTTCATCATGGCGAGATCCCTCTCCATCTGCTGGATCCAGGTCGCGTTGGCGCAGTCGAGGTAGCTTGCCTGGAGCTCGGCGAGCTTTTCGTAGGTGTTTCCCGTGGAGACGAGGCAGCGGCCTAACTCTGAGTCCTGCTCGATTTCGGCGCCGTGGCAGACCATGACCTGGCCCAGGTTGGCCAAGGGCGTGGCTCGGCCTTTGGATTCGTTACTGTCGCAGCGGCGACCGACCCATCGGGTGTAGACATTCATGGACTTGTGGAGTCGCTCCATTCCTGCGGCACGTCGTGAGGGTTAGCAAATTCCCCCCCCCCCCTTTCGCTCAAACAAGCAGGAGGCGGTTCGACACGAACCATCATGTCGAAGCTCTGTCTCGGTCTCGAGTGCCTTGAAGTCGTCGGTGTGGGTTGCCTTGGCCTCTGCGCCCATTTTCTCGCCAGCCCACTGCCTGGCACGATCGATTTTCTTGGTGAAGTTCATGTTGTTCGTTTGGGTGTTCGAGAAGTCGGGAGAGGATAGTGATGACGAGCGGTGATGATGCGGCGTGACGAAAGTGCCGTTGGTGCCGACTGAAGGGACAAGTAAATGATCGGTCGCTCAGTGCGAGGAAGGCGACGAGAGGTGGACACACAAAGCAGCGGCGGCGGACCGACGGCTAATTGCTCTCGCTCTGTGTCTGATTATTGTAGCTTTTGTATGAACGCCGTGTCGATTGGGCCAGCCAAGCAACAAAGGGAAGGGGAAAGAAGAGAGAGAGAGAGAAAGAGAGAGAGAGAGAGAAATAAGAGTGAGAAAGAAAGGAAAGAGGAGAAAGAGAGGAGCAAGAACGGATCCTTAGGAGTGTCCAGTATCCAGACGTGTCTTTAGTGTTGAAGAGCGAGAGCGAGACAAGGCGAGATGGCGGAGAGCGACTGAGAGAAGAAGAGTCGGAAATGGTGGGTTCGGATGGCGAGCGCGAGATGGAAATTGTTGAGAGGTTGAGCGAAGCAAAGGAGGGCGTGCGCGGCAGAGGAGAGATGGGTGGCGAGCGAGAGACCTTGGAGCAAGAAGTATGGGTTGACTTGGAGACCCAGGAGAGAGAGTCGAGACGAGAGGATGGACGAAGGAGGCTGGACCGGGTTGGATCTGGACGTGGTCGGAGCTTTGGAATCGATTGAGATGCAATCATTGGATGGGCCGTGTCTGACGGGCCAGCGACCAGGAACGGGCCCAGCGCAATCTCAACGTGGGCACTGGACGCTGGAAATCGCCGGGGATGATGGACGGATTGCGTGTGGATGAGCAAATGGAGTTCAAGTCAATGTTAAAGAAGTTTTAAGTTGAAAAGAGGATGAAGTGATTCTCCAGGCTTTCTCTTTTATTTTTTTCTGGAATTTATTTCACTTGATTTCACTTTCCCCTCTTTTCGTTCTTTCCCTCTTCTTTTTCTGGTCCTTTCTTCCTTCCCTCCTTCTCTTCACTTTCTTCTCTCCTGCAGGTACGACTTACTTGATGCATGGACAGGAAGTTGCCAGTGGCTCAGCCGACCCAAGCCATGCAGCGCCGAGGTACCTGGTCCCGCGTGCGTCTGCCCGCAGAGTTCGAGGTCTTCCCCACAGGCCAGGGGAGCCTTAGCACCGGGTAAGGCCAGGGGGCGCCGGCCTGGGGGTTCCTCTACTTGAGGCCGGTTGTTGCTGGCGCTCGACCACGTCGCCTCTGCGCCAGGCACGGGGTACCGGTACTTCTATTAATGTACTCTGTATGATTTTGAAAGATTGAGATCACGCCACAGCGCACCGCCTCAGCAATGGCAAACGGCAAGTGCCGATTGTGGCTTGTCCCATCAAATACCTCAACACGCACTTCCGCATTTTCTTCTTCTTTCTCTTCATGACAACTTCTTCTTCCCATCCGATTCACGACCACGTTTCCTTTCGAAAGCTGGACTCGGCATTGACTGGCGTCGGGCATACATGACTTGACACAGGCTAAGAGCACACCACGCGCTAGAGGCACGCATCTTGTCGACTTGAAACGCGGGTGTCGACGTTCTCTTGCCCTTGTCGGCCCTCGAGCTGCAATCCGCTCTGAAACCCGCCCAGCTCCCCCCCCCCACCCATCCGGAGCCCCCAGGCACCAGGCGAGGCCACTAGCAATTTCCCGCCCGCATCAGGGGAACCGAGGGGTATGATCCATCCGTCCAATCGATCAATTCATCCAATCGATTTTATCCGTTTATCCCAACAACTTGACGAACTCGTTTCCGTACCGAGGCGACTCGACCTACTACATGCACGAGCACGCCTCTAGACACGTCTCCAAGAAACAAATAGATTGGGCGCCCTTGAACCGAGATCCTATCGAAACGTGCCCATCCGGCCAAAGTACGAGTACGGAGTAAATACATGCGACTCTCTTGTATGGATCTTTCTGTGGAGTCTGTCCCGCCCCTGGCCTCCGAACTCGCGAGACACGTAACCGCCCAATTAATGCCACGCCGCTATTTGACCACCTTGTTTTGCGAGACGAGCACCGCCCAATCGAGATGAGAGGGGCAGAAGACGAGAGAAAGAAAAAGGGCACGAGAGAGAGAGAATGGAGGGAGGGAAACCATTTGTCCGTCTCTGAACGCCGCCGGCCAGCGAGATGAGGATCTTCGCTCGCAAATGCATGCGCATTCCTGAATCCTCCATCTCGCTGACGCGAATCGTCTCCACGCCGGAAACTAAAAACCGATCGGCGCTTATTCCAGGCTCGAGACCACAAGAACCACGGCAACAGATGCTCCAGATGCCGCAGCAACAGCAACAGCAACAGCAACAGCAACAACACCGCGAGCCTCCGTACGACGCGATGGCCTAAGCATGTAACGCGCGCAGGCATCATGCTTTGGTGGGACGACCCCGGGTGGCATAGAAGAAAGCGGAAGCGTTTGACAAAGCAGGAGGAGTGTGTTCCGAGTCCCGGGACGAGTGACTTCCGAAAGCGAATCGTACGGGGTGGCTCTGCGCGCCTCCTCAGCCGGCTAACAGACCTTGTGCAGCCTCTTGGAGGCAACGTCGTAGACGTAGCCCGAGATGGGCACGTTGCGGACCAGCGGACTGTCCCTCAGGAACTGGACATCCAGCTTCACGCTCTGCCACGGCGTCTTCATGCCCAGGAAGGCAATGTGCGTGCCATCCGCCTTGAGCTCCTGTTCGATCTTGTCCCGGATGTCTTGGTCCGTAAACTTGGTCATGCCGCAGTCGGTCTGTCGACCAACGTCCCACCGCCCGTCGTCAGATCAGAGGACAAGGACATACACGAGATCGCACAGGGCCCTCTTACGTGGTGGACGACCATGATCTCGTCAGTGCTGAGGTACTGCTGCGATACGATGATGGATCGCAGGGCCTCGCAGGCTCGCCCGCCCGCGTTGCGGCAGACATAGGCCGAGCCCGGCTCGACGCCGAAGTTGAGCGGTTCGAGCCGGGGATCTATGCACGTCAGGACGAACAGGCTGCTTCGAGATGGGACGCCATGTCGACGATTGTCGACGAGAAGTCAGTCTGGTTTTCTCCTTGTCGGTTGGCCTCGGTTTGAGGAGGGGAGCATACCGAGCAGCTTGGGGGCTGGCCTTCTGCCCATCGCCGTCCTCGAGCTGAGGATCAGCAGGCATCTCGTCTACTGCCATGATGGCTTTCTCCTGCGGCGGATTACGGGTTCAAAAGAGGGCGCACTTCTCCCTCGGCGTTGGTGTTCGTGCAGACAGACATCCCCCGTGATGATGGTGATGACCGGCCGTCATCTCCCAGATATATGTGTGCCCCAGGTGGCGATGGCACGTCTGTCCATGCTGCAATGCACTCGCACCTGTGAATGCCCAACTCGACCCAAGATCAAGACAAACAAATCTCGAGTTGGCCGGTCTGGTTGCAGAAGCCATGCACTCTTTGCTATCTGGGCCTTCGACGACGAGAATCCCGTACATACATACAGGCTGGTATGTCTCGAGGGACACGAGCACGCGCTCCATAGGCCATCGAGGGGGAGAAAGCTTGCGAGGATGCGGGGGCTGCGCATGAATGCAGAAACCAATGGGATCCTGCCTGCTGCTGTAGATCGACGATCGCCTGGGGAGGCGAGCACCATGATAGGGGGGACGAGGTCGAGCTGACCCGAGCCTCATTCTTGCCGGGCTCGCTGTATGGTATATGACCCATCTATTGAGAATCAACCAAAGACAGTAGTCATCCGATATAGTGTAACGGTTATCATACAGCGCTTTCACTTTGAGAGCTTCCGCTGGGACCCGGGTTCGACTCCCGGTATCGGAATATTTTTGTTCTTTTTTTTTAAACCCCGTTTTTCATATTACTAATCTTTTGTTTTACCTTTCTTCTCACTTGTCATTTCGAACGTCAAAACGGTCCATTTCCCAGGCCCTCGTCATTCCCTTTTCTTCCATAGAATACAGGTAAGTCACCGAGGAAGTCTCCGGGGCCATTTCGCTACCGCAGCCTTGTCAGCACATGGTACGGAGTAGGAGACCGATTGCGCTGTGCATTACTCAGCAGGCGGGCTGTGAGTCTTTCTACGATGGTTCTCGCGAGCTCCACAGAATGACGTCCCGGGCAAGATTCACCAAGGATTTCTGCTGCGCGGAGTACTCCGTACTTTGTACGGAGTATCATATTTCATATTTATCTACTAGTACTTGTAGGAGACAGTAGTACGGAGTAGGGCATTACTAATTCTTTGGGATTCTTCCTCTGCCCACCTGATTTTACCATCCATCAAGCCGAGGCCGTTCGTCTTATCTAATCGATTGCGTCTGTTGGTCCGTCTCGTCTTTCAGCAGGCAAGTGCCCCGCCTCAGCCATCAAGCCGCGACTGCCCTGCTTCAGTACATTAGTATAAAACTGCATCGCCGGCATCACCATCTCGACCTCATCTTCATTGATATATCCACGACCACCTCATTTTCAGCCATTCATCTCCTTTCGTCCATCACCAGCTACTACTCAGCTGAGAAAAACACAGGCTCCGCGACTCTCGACACCATCTCAGGAAAACCCTATCCCAACACCCCCACCATGGCCCTCCACCCCACCAGCGCCCCCGAGTTCGACTCCATCCTGAACTCCAACACCTACCTCATGGTCGACTTCACCGCGACCTGGTGCCCCCCCTGCAGGATGATCGGCCCCGTGTTCGAGAAGCTCGCCGAACAATACTCCATCCCGGGCCACCTCGCCTTCGCAAAGGTCGACGTCGACGAGGCCCGCGAGGTCGCTGAGCGCTACGGCATCACCGCTATGCCCACCTTCATGTTCTTCAAGGAGGGCCAGCGCGTCGCCGTCAACGGGGCTGCTGAGATCAAGGGCGCGAGCCCGCCCGGGATTACCGCCGCCGCGGAGAAGCTCGGCGCCTTGGCCAAGGCGCGCGCCGAGGGTGCCGAGGGGTCTGCTTAGGAGATGAACGCTTGTCCTGAAGATCATGGAAGATGGTCATGGGAGAAGATTGAAGCCACGGAAGGATCAAAGCCTTCCAGCACTGAATTACGGGATGGGGGAGTAAAGGATGAAAGAAGAGGGGGGGGAGGGGGGGGGATCTTTTCCTGGGCCTTTCCTTAAGAGTGGAACATGGAATGCATTGATGCCATCACCAAGCCCTCATGGCAGAGGCGCAAGACAAGGGCAGAGGCCAGAGAGCAGCGATCAAACAGACTTCTATTCCCAATAGTATGTCCATGAAATAAACATCACCATACATTCTGTCTATAGCATGCAAAAGCTTCACTCATCTCATCCTAAATCTATCTATAAGAAGGCTCGGGTCTATCTATAACAAGGCAAGATCTATAAAAAAAAACATTTCACAAGAAGATTAATGAACCATTAGATCGGTCCAGGGACATGGTGTGTGTGTCATCATCGCGGCAACGTCATTCATCAATGATTCAAGCAAAGAGGTGGGCCCACTTCCTCAGAATAACAGGCAGGACCTTCTCGATGCTGGGCAGCTCATGGCCGCACTCGTTCGAATCGCCCGTCTTCTCGTTCACCCACCCGAGCTCCCACTTCAGGAGCTCCGCGTTGAACGCCGTCTGGTTGTACGCCGAGGGCGCCGTGGCCACGAGGTAGTTGACAAACATGGTCCATCGCGGCACGTAGTACGTCAAGACCAGCCCGGACCACGACTTGGACGCGTAGTCGCTGATCTGCCCCGTGGGCCCCCACAGCGTCACCTGGTTCCTCGCCTCGTACTCCATGAAGTCGGCCATCTCGGCGTCTCCGCCCGCCGACTTGCGCGCCGCCTTGATCCAAGTGTCGAGCCGGAAGTTCTCGTTGGTCGAGAGCACCAGGTCCAGGCCCTTCATGAGCTCAATCAGCTCCTGGCCCTGCGCCTTGAGCTGCTTCGCCTGGTTCTGGGCGTTCTTGTTCGGCGTCGTGTAGATCTTGACGAGCTTCTGGTACGCGGGGATGAAGGCGTTGGCCATCACCTGCCGGGTGAAGTCGACCAGGTCGAACTGGAAGGATGGGTTCAGGTAGAGCGCCGGGTCCCGGATACCCGCCTGGAAGAGGTGCTTCCACGCGCCGACCATCGCGGCAGGATCGTAGCTGAGCTTGGTCGGATGGTGGCCGACGCGGTCCGTCAGGCCGCTGGTGCTCGGGACGAGCTCCATGATCGACTTCGGGACTGCGTTCGCGGTGAGGTTGGCGTTGTTGAAGACAGTGAGGCGCAGCGCCTCCCACGCGGCGTAGACCTCCTCGGGCAGGGGCACGGCCTCGCCGTGGCGTCCGCGCCCGAGGCTGCCGCCAGAGTATCGCGCAGTCACCCACTTGCGGAACCAGGCCTTGGTCTCGATGGGGTCGCTGCTCCAGGCCTGATCCAGGAGAAGGTCGTACATGATCTCGTTCCCTTCCTGGCCCTCCATGGACAGGCCGAATCCCACCAGGGACTTGGATTCACCGAGCGCCTCAACGGGGTCGACGGTCACGTTGAGGATCTGGCCGTACAATCCCATGTTGCCGCCGTAGCCGTGGATCTCGCACCAGATCCACGGCTTTCCGTGGTAGGACTGCGTGCGCTGCCACTGGGGCGTGGACTCGGAGGCGAGGTCGAGGATCATCATGTCGTCGTTGTTGGGGATACCGTCCAGGAAGGACTTGATGCGCTCGTCCGTCCAGAACTCGCCGTTGGAGACGAACAGCCACCCCTGCATGAACCAGACGGCGTTCGGGTCGGCGGCCTTGAGCGATTTCCAGGTGTTGGTGCTCACGTTGTGCAGGTAGTCGAGGTCGCCGGATGCGGGGTTGTTCTCGTTGAACTGGTCGAGGGTGTAGAAGTTGGTGATGTCACCGTACGCCTGCTTCTGCTTGTCGATGAAGCTTTTCTGCAGCTCGGCGAACATGGGGTCAAACGGGTCCAGGAACGTGTCGAATGTGTTCTCGGCCGGGAAACCCTCCCACGACGACCCGTTGCTGACCCGGGCGTCCGGGCGAACACGGCTGATGTTTCGAGGCACGTAGCCGGTAAACGCGGGAAGGATGGGAGTCATGCCCAGCTCCACCATGCGTGCGACAATCTTCTTTTGCAGTGCAAACTGATCCTCCACCCAGGCAAAGGGTAAGTCACCGCCCCAGGAGCCCTGGATGTTTCCGAAATGGTTCCAGGCCTGGAACGCCGGACCGGACAGGAAAGATGAAATCTCGGCATCTGTAAAGCCGACCTCTCTGAAGACCTCGATGAAGATTTGCTCAACCCCGATCCAAGCCAGGGGGAGGTTGATGCCGCGGAGAGCCATCCAGTCAAGCTCGAGCTCCCAGTCCTCCCACGACCAGAAGGCACTGGTGTAGGAAGTCGTGACTGCCGCGCCTGTTAGGAATACTCTCGACGGCTCCGACCGCGTGTTTTGAAGAAGGAAATGGAATGGGAAACACGAATTCGGATGGGGACGAACCGGTGTTGAAATGATAGCGCCACGGGACGACGCTGCCCCCGGTCAAGGGAGTCGATAGCTTGGGCAGAGAAGAGGGCGCATCTTCCAGTTGACTGCCGACGAACCAAAAGATGTCCACATGGGCCACCTCAGATAGGTAGGCATGAACACTTGAAGACAGGTCAGTAACAAGGCATGCGATCTCGATGTCTTAGACACGGGACCCGAGAGAAGAGAGGACTGGGTCTTGAGACAACGAAGGAAGGCGAGGATTCTCGCTCACGGAGCCTCTTACCCGGACAAGATTGCGCTTATTGTGCTACCCTCTACGACGATTTTGCCATCCTTTCCATTTTGAACATAATAGCTCTCCACCGTCTTGTTGCTATCCTGGCTGCAGGGTTCCACGAGCGAGAGCTCAAAGGCGTCGGCATGATCCGGAAGTCGTCGTTTCAGCAACGCCTCGATGCCCGCCGTCGACGGCTGCCGAGAAGCAGCGGCAGCCGCGACGTGGACGACCGAGACGGCCCAGGCAACGGCGCTGAGCAGGCGCATGGCGGTCGAAGGGGGGGGCGATGCTGGCCTCTGTGCGCGAACTTGAAGGGGCCGGGAGACGAGGAGTCAAGATCGTCGGGTGAAGCGAGAGAGCGAGCGAGCAAGCGAGTGACGCGTCGAAATCAGGCAAAGCAAACAGCGACTTGAGTGGCTCTTATCGTATCATGATTGATGATGGTCCTGATGACAAAGGAGCTAAAGCTTCAGAAAATAAGATAAAATGTATATCACAAGAATCGAGGGAGAGGAAACGAATGAGAGTCGAGGACGAGTGCACGGAAGCTTCCTGAGAATGATGGAGGTGGATTGTCGATCTTGGTCAATCCATAAGCGTTGTTCCCGCTGCTGCAGCCACCGAGACCGACGGATGTGCCGTGTCGCCGCTTTAAAGGGGGTCCAAAGAGCCACGTGGGAGCGAATGCGGTTGAGAGTTCTTTTCCACCGCCCGGTCGACGCGTTTCCGTGAGCAGCCTCTTTGGAGACTCTGACACGTGCCCGTCTTACTCCGTAACGTACGGAGTAGAGAGAAGGCCCTCTTTCTTCGCGCGCGCTCGCTGCGGCCGGGTGATGACGAATGCTCGTGCCGGGGGGATGGCCTAGATTTGACGAATCTTGGAGCAAGGCCGGGCCATGCGCTCACTCGACTCTGGGGATGCGATCCTGGCCGAGCATATCAGAAGCGGAAGCTGGAGAACCTTGACGATGCGCACGTGCATGACTGCTCTCCTAGGAGCTGGTTGAGGACCTACTCGTACATACAGCAAGAAAGTAATGCATATGGAAGGCAGTTGATGAGCAGTTGATGCGCAGCCAACGTTGAGCGAACTTCAAGCAATGAAGGAAGCACAGGTACGTACAGAGTACGGAGTAGAGAGTTGGTCGTTCTCGGGCGTCTGGCCGTTGGAGACTTGCCCGAGAAACGGACCGACCGATGCAGCCGTATAAAGAAGCTCGGCCGAGCCAAGCCCAGCGGTTGAGTCAAGATTGAACATGAGTCCCGGCGAAGGGGACGACGACGACGGCGACGACGACGAGGAGGAGGTGAAATGAAGTCATCGCGACATCACGTGCACTTTCCTTTTCCTCTTCCCAATACAAACGGATGCTTCCTTCCTCGAATTTGGAAGAGCCGCTCTTGACGCTTGGAGTTCGTCGGGAAAGAGCGATTCATCCTCGAAAATGCCATGTTGAGACTGCAAGACCGGATTCAGCGATAAGCCTCGTTAACGGCAAATCTCCGGAGTATGCATTCCCGTTATCGGCTTATCGGGGTGGTCTTATGCTTGTATCCGCATGAGTCATCGCAGGCGAAGATGCCCAACTTCATCCCACCAAAATCGTCGTCGTCGCTGACTCGATGAGTCGATGATGGCGGTTCATGGCCAGCGATCTACTCCGTACATATGGTCTCGATGATTCAGCAGAGTCCCGGCAAGCAAGCAAGCGGATCAATGGCTCCCAACTTCAAGGTCGACAGGTCAGTCTGGCCACGGCTGCTCGCGGAATGGCTCGAATCGGCCAAGTAACCCCTCGGGCGAGAGAGCATTGATCCACCAATGCATGACGGCGAGGCCTGCCTGTGCAGAGGATTCGATACAGTACGAGTGCTCGTACATGCGAGTACCCGTCTTCTCCGCCCGCGTCGCTACCTGATGTGCGGAGCAGGAGAGGGGAAACCATGCATTCATACCTGTAAGCTTTGCCGTTTCGTCTGTGGCCCGGCGGGCTGGCTGGCTGATGCCTTGCTTACCACGACATCCTCCGTACATGCGTACATGTACGGATACAGCATGAGTCCTACTCGTACGTGCGCTCTCTCAAGTCTGAGGTACGTGTCTCAAACACTACCGGCTCGGTGATCTCGGGTGTCGCGCGCTCTATATTGACTCGGGTCCTGACATTTGGCCTCAGGAGATCTGAGCTGCTCTCGACGAATCCCTCTCGGGCGCTGCGCTGCATTGCTCTCTCTGGCTTCTTCAACTCGTCCTGTTTCTTCCTCATTTCCCTCGTCGTCGTCGTCGTCGTCCTCCTCTGTTTCCTCTGCGCCCTTCCAACGAAACAATCGACCGAGGCTCCAGCCATCTCCTATTACAGTGCTCCGTAGCTCGGCCGCGGGTTGAACGTGGGGAGCTTCTCGATCGAGTCCTGGTCTATCGAAGCTGACGAAGCGCTATCGGACGGCCTCGGTAGCCCGTCCAGATTTCCCGCCACGGCCCGCCTACGGAAGAGAACCAGGGGAGGCATCTTTTCCCAAAGGATGCCAGGCCATCGAAAGCCGCCCGATGTCCGGACTGACATCATCCCGACCATCGCCGGCATCTCGATTCTGTCGCCCACGTTCGAAAAGTCTCTGACGTGCAACGACAAGTATGTCGTGCTCTACGATTTTGGTAACAATGGTGGGCTTGAACCAACCTTCATCTCCGAGTCAATGAAAGAGAGAGAGAGGGAGTGTGTGTGTGTGTGTGAAAGAGGTTGGAAGAAAGAGACTTGAGAGAATGTGTGTGACATCAAGACAATTCTAATGCACTGGTGGAATGCGCCCCGGGGTCTAGACATCGAGGTGGCAAAGGAGGAGCTCACTGCCCTGCTCCATGACCTAGAGGCTGCCGGCCTCCATACCGAGGTGCGACCGGGCTTCGAGAAAACCATTCTTGTTCTCGTGAAAGCTTCCAGAAACCTTCTCGGGAACAGGGTGTACAAGTCACGGTCAGCCCCTCTCTCGTACCAGGTTGTTCCTTTATCCCCTGACAAGACTCCGCTGATCGTTTCGTGCCGTGCGAGCAGAGTCAGGGACTGGCTGTATGGAATCACACAGACTCGCCCGGAAGGCAACAAAGATACCGTCGTCAGTGCGGCATTCGAGGCCGAGGACCTCCTGAGCATGTACCATCTCGTCTACTGGCCGCAGGACATGGGAGGTGCCGGAATCACCCCCGAGCTCGGGAAGTGGCAGAATGTCAAGAGCATCTTCCCGTTGCACAACGAAAGGGTGAACCAGACACTGCTTGTGCATCTCAGCAGCCGCCTCTGGATCACCGTCGAGGACCTCGATCAGATTCGAGATTTGTTCGGAGCCAAGGTAAGTGGAGCTCAACCTTCGCCCTGACCGTCGTGTCTGGCCGGCCGACTTAGACACACACAACAGGTGGCGTTTTATTTCGCCTTCATCCAGACATATCTCGTCTTCCTGGCCTTCCCCGCAATCACCGGAATCATGGCCTGGCTCTGGCTCCCCCGATACTCGCTGGCATACGCCATCCTCACCGTCGTGTGGTGCACCATCTTCCTGGAATACTGGAGGGTTCGCGAGATCGATCTCAGCATCCGATGGCAGGTCAGGGGGGTCCACAACGCCGAGATCAACAGGCCCGAGTTTAGGTATGAGAAGATCATCACGGATCGGTACGGCCGCACCGTGCATTACTTCCCCAGGTGGAAGTCGATTGTCCGCCAGCTGCTCCAGATCCCTTTCATCCTGGTGGCCGCGGTGGCTCTCGGCATCGCCATCTGCTCCGTCTTCTTCATCGAGATATTGATATCGGAGCTCTACGTGGGCCCATATCGCACGTATCTGGTCAGTAGATCAAACCCGCCTTTCCCAAGGCTACCATTTATTTTCTTTTCTTTTTTTATTTTTGGCTCGGGCCTCTCGTCGCTGCCACAGGTCCATCGTCCATCTGACACGGCATCCCCTGCCGCTCTCTAGGAGTACCTGCCCACCGTCCTGCTTGCCGTGGGGCTGCCCTACGTCAGCGCCATGCTGGAGAGCGTTGCCCGGTGGCTCACGACATTTGAGAACCATCGCACCGAGGACAACCACGAGATGTCACTGACGCAGAAGATCTTCGTCCTCAACATCATCACCAACTACCTCCCTATCCTGCTCACGGCGTTCGTCTACGTGCCCTTTGGGAACCAGCTGTTCCCGATGCTGCAGCTGACGGTGCAGCACGTCACGCCGGACATGGGCATCACGATGACGGCGCAGTCGTTCAGGATGGACGCGGACCGGCTGCGCAACGAGGTCATCGCGCTCACTGTGACGGGCCAGGTGCAGGGCTTCTTCGAGGAGAACATCCTGCCGCTGATCCGGCACAAGGCCAGCGCGTGGTGGCGCCAGTTCCGGCACTACTGGTCGCGGGACACGGTGCTGCTGTCTGTGGTGGCGGACGACGAGGGCGAGGCCGAGTTCCTGGCGTCGTGCCGCAACCAGGGAACGCTGGACACGTACAACGTGCAGGACGACTACGCGGAGCTGGTGCTGCAGTTCGGCTACCTCGCGCTCTTCTCGCCCGTGTGGCCGCTGATCCCGCTGGGCTTCCTCATCAACAACTGGGTGGAGCTGCGGTCCGACTTCGCCAAGATCTGCATCGAGTTCCAGCGCCCGGCGCCGTGCCGGGCGGACGGCATCGGCCCGTGGATCACCTCGCTGCAGATCCTCGTGTGGCTGGGCAGCATCACGTCGGCGGCCATCGTGCACCTGTTCGGCGCGGACGGCATCACGGGGCGGGGCAGCTGGCAGACGCTGCCCATCACCATCTTCATCAGCGAGCACATCCTGCTGCTCATCGCGGGCCTGGCGCGCTTCGGGCTCACGCGCCTCGGGTCCGAGCAGATCCGCAAGGAGCGGCACCGGCGGTACGCCAGGCGGCTGTCCATCCTGGAGGAGATCGAGGCGCACAAGCGGCTCGGCCTCGGGCTCAACATCGAGGAGCGGGAGCGGCGCAAGTCGGTGCTGCTGACGAGTAACGACGTCTTCTGGACGAAGCAGGTCGAGGACGGCTCGAGCGTGGCGGAGGCGATGCGGCTCATGACGCTGGTCAAGGGGTGGGAGGGGTCGAATGGCAAGGCCAAGAAGGAGCAATAAGTCGATGCTTCTTTTGGAAATGGCATGTATTGGAAGCTCAACATATCCGGTCCATCCACATCATTCTGACAAGGCCTCTCATCCCCATCGCCACGGCTCGGGACCTGAGTCGCATTGTTTACAAAGAGGGGCTCGATGTGAGCCGCTCAGCCGCAGCATCAAGCTTTTCTGTAGATGCTCGCTTTTACCCCGTGGAGCAGCAAAAGTACGAGCACAACACACAAAGGGAAAAAAAAAATGGTTCAGCAGCATCACGAGTGCAGAGCAGCCCTAGGGCATGGAAAATTCAGTCCACAGGTGGCCGAGATGTTCCCACCCCGCCCGGATATCGCCGCAGGATCTCGTCGCGCCCTCAATCCAAGCAAGAAAGTCGAGCACATGAAACCCGCTGCGGAGACGGAGAGACCACGACCAAGACCTCAGCTGGCCAGAGACAGGACTAGCCGCCATCCGCCCAATCCACCCCTCAGCGCATCTTACTCGTTCAGGTAAAGCCAGCCAGCGCCGGCGGGATGGTGCACCTCAGGCTGCCCGCGCAGTGCTCGTACTCGTACTCCCAGTCTCAGGAAAATTTGAGGGCATCGAGAGATTTGCCCTGTATGGAGCAGATGCTTGACACCTGTGGTGCTTGTTTGATCCATCGCAAATTGTGCGAGGTGGCTGTGGCCGGTGGGCTGCCAGCTCTGGATGGCTCAGTCGAGAGAGAGTCCCTGCAGATCCCGAAAGGAGCCTTGCGAATTTTCTGACACGTCGATTGCCATGATCCGCCAAGTGGGCTCGGATGACACCGTCCCGTGTCGACAGATATATGAAAATAGGTCCCCAATCTTAGACGCTCCCGTTCTGTTTTGATCCGAGACCCTCTCGTACCAGCAAGAGAGAGAGGAAAAAAAAAAGGGGGGGGGGGGAGGCGGCAGACAAGACCTTTGATGTGAAATCCAATGCTCTCTGATGGTGCCTGTACTCGTACGAGTACGTGTCAGCCCCTCGACGAGCACGCAATGTCTTATCACGACCCACGAGGGCTACTGTCACTCGTACCAGTAAGAGGGTTCAACAACACCTCAGTTTTCTTTCTAGAATCCTCTGTCCCATCACATGTCCTCTCGTCGACGCGAGAAAGCCAGCGCCCAGCGCCAGGGCTGCGCACTGGCTCATCTGGATCCTGGGACTCTGGACCCGGCATGTCCAGCGTCGAGCGTCCAGCGTCGAGCGTCCAGCGTCCAGCATGCGGATATTGCGCCGGTCATGGGGGATGCTCGCGAGGGTTCACCAGGGGTGGTTGAATAATGAATTGTGATGGGCCCGGGCCTGCCAAATCCATCAATATCGGATTTCCGACTCCCGGCGTCCCCATGTCCCCGCACATACATACATACAGGTACGAGTACTTGGACCGGGGACATTCGAGCCAGAGCCCCTCTCGTCCTCCGTTATCTTGACGGTGGCAAAGTCGTCTCATTACGGATGCGTCCTCCGGTCCGCAGGGAGCCCCGATTGGGGATGGGCCAGGGGGAGAGCAACGCCGCGTCCACCGTCCGCTGGCCTGTCCGAGTCATAACGGAACCGGAAGGGGACGAGATGACCCAGGCACTGCCTCACCCCGCCTTGCCATGGATGGACGGACCAGGGCGGGCAGCACCTCGTACTGGTACGAGCACGGAGTACGGAGTACGTGCCCGTGCGTCGTGTCCTGTCAGCGTATTGGCGTCCGTCCTGCACGGTCAGCAAAACAATCCGTGATGCGCCGCCGCAGGGCGATCTCTCGAAATCTCTTCCCCATGATGCCACGACCGTTCTCCCTCAGCCCCCCCCCCCTTACCCCTTGTTCTGCTCACTTCCCCCCGTTGGATGGCTTACTGGTACATCCGGTTTCGCCCTCGACCATTCCCTCGGGCCGCTCTCGTGCCTGGCCAGCCCGGACCAACACAGGGAGCCGGTCGGGCCCGTCGGAGCGGCGATGCCTCGCTGACTCGTCGGCGGTAGTCGGCGGTGGAAGACGGTGTTGCACCGACGCGGCTTTCTCTCAAACCCGGCATCGTTTCCCGATGCGCTGCCATTGAGGAAGCCACCACGGACGGAGTACAGAGCAGAGACTCCACGTCCGCGTGGCAGACAACGACTTGTCGCGATTGAAGCTCTGCATCGCCATCGATGAGAGGCAAGATTACAGCTGGCCCGCCGGGGTCCGAGCCTTTCTCACCCGCTCAGTCCAACCGCTCACTGTCCCAACTGTCATCGTCCAGGCCTCGCGCACGGCCATGCAGGCACGAGTACGAGCACCTATGCTCACGTTCCCCATCAAAGTGTGCCAAAGCTGTGGACGAACCGACCAGGGCGCCCTGCCTCGTAATGGACAGAGGGAGGCCCGGCACCAGGCACGCGGCCTGTCCTACCGGCAGATAGGTAAGGCAAAGCATCAAGCCCTTGGGACCAGTAGATGTCTTGTCAGGGGAAGGGGAAGAAGGGAAAGGGTTTGGAAGAAGCAGAAAAAGAAAAGACAGGAGAAAGAAAAGCAAGAGAGAAAAAAGCAAAGAATCAGGAGCACAGGTACATGGTGAGAGAGAGAGAGAGAGAGAGAGAGAGAGAGAGAGAGAGAAAGAGGAGAAAAAACAAGACAGAGACACTTCAGCGTGGCAAATCGATTGCCGCAGCAGAAGAGCTGCAAGATTAATTAATCTCCGTGTCCCGGCTTCCGGACCCCTGATTGGTCTTGATCCCGGACGGGACCGGCTTCGTGCCAGAGGGGCTCTTCGGTACGGTGCGGCGCAGTCCGAGGTGAAGATGTCCAGAGCGTTTCCAAAGATGGCGAATTCTTGCTGGATCGAGAAAGGACGGCTGGATCGAGAAGAAGACGAGTGGAATCGGCCGTCCCAATCCGCTCCCGCCCCGCCCCTTTCCTCCTTGCCCGTCATCTTCGCTCAGCGGTATCCGTGGGCACCTCGCAGATTGGATTGTCCCTATCCAGTGAGCCATGGTCAATGGCAAAGTAAGGTCGGGAAATCACAGACGATCATAGGACCAGATCATGTACAGGCCGAGAGGAATCGCCCTGCCAACTTTTGTTAGCGCAGCTGATTTCAATATCGAGAGGGCTGAAGGCAGAGGGAGTACAGCCGAGAAGCGAACAACGAGCCACCACCATCAGACGTACTACCTCCTGTACAGATACTCCGCAGACGCAGGACCCTTTGAGAGCCACTGTACTCGTACGTCGCGAGAGCCACGAGAGGGCAGGCCAGGATTTGCGTCAGGTACCTGCTGTCCTGCTCTGACTTGCGGCCCGAATGGCTCTCGCCCGAATGGCTCTCGCCCAAAAGGCTCTCGTTCCGTTCGAGAAGGATTCCACGGTCCTTCTCCCCGCGCCCGACAGCTCCGTGTGTGCGTACTCGTGCGAGTGATCGTGTGTGCACCCCATAATCCGTACTACTGTACGCCCTCATCAGACAGACCCTTGCTCCATCCCGCTCCCACTCCCTCTGGAAGCGGCATGGCACAGGCGACGTCCTCCTGGTACCGGCCGAGACTCGCGTTGCGCAGACCAAGTTTGTTTGACTGCTGCTGTATGACCTCGCTACCCACGGGAACGCTCGGCTGTCTCGCATGGAAGGGAAGGGTTGCGCGCGCGTCCGAGAGAGCGTCCGAATGGAACCATGTTCCCAAAAGCCTTCTCCAGTCCGAGAGCCACCGTCCATGTCTGCGATTCTCCCTGTGAGAAGCCGAGGCAGTTTGAAGTACATTATCAAACCTGAGCCGTCGGTCAATCCGTGCCTCCTCACCACCAGAACCATCGTCTGGAATACGCATCATCGCGTTGAAGACATCTCTGAGACGGTTTGGAAGACCGCAATGATAGTCCACAATGGCGGTTTGTACCTATTCATGAGATGTGTTTCCAGCGTCGAACCAGGTGATGCCCGCTTGATGCAGGCAATTGACTTGGGTCTTGAGGCTTTTCCCTCGAAACGACCTTTCCCCAGGGGAAGCCATCAACGTGCGACACGGCGGATCTAGCCATGATGCATCCGCGATGCCTGATGACGGCTGCATCGCATCGTGTTTGCTTGCTTGGCTCCGTACGCCATCCACACGCGACCCTGTTCCTGTAATCAGCTACCAGAAGAACAGCAGATACAGTACGGTACATACATACATTGATGCATAAGTCCATTGCCAGTACCCCAGGTTCAGGGGTCGAGGAAGAGTTTGTGTACGACATGCTGCATGCTCAGGCTTGTACAATCTGGGACGGAACGAGCCCTGGCTTTTGACAGCTCTGAGAAGGTGTCTGTGTCCCTGGCCGTGTTGCTGGACCAGGTGACCTCGTAAGGCTGTGCGTTGGGCACATCGCGATTGCCTGTATAGAAGTATGTATGTATAGCTCTCATACACCAGGGCAGGGCAGGGCTGGTCAAGCAGAAATTCCTCGAGGCGCCTCTGTACATACATGTGATAGACCCAGGTTGTTAATCCAAGGAGCCTTTTGTTCCTCAGGTCGCCCCGTATGTATGTACTTACCCCGTCCTCGATCCATGTGGGTAAGGGCAGCGTTGGCGGTACCTGTTCCGGTGGAGGTGGAGAATTGAGCTGGTGGTGGAGCTTTCTCGCAGGTGGTGGTCGTACCCTCGTAGGGGTGGTGGTGAACGAGGACGAGGAGGACATGGACGAGGACAAGGAGAGATGAAGCCCTGTGGTGGTCGTGGTCGTGGTAATGGTGGCGATGCTGCTTCTGGTCATGGTGGGCCATCGGCCCCCGGGAGTGGAGGACGGAAGAAGGGGTGCCTCCCCGGTTCGACCGGGGCCTTGTTGCGCCCTTGCATGCGGAGTGCAAGGTGGGGTGGGAGGGGGGCGGGCCTCTTTTTGGTGTTTTGCCAACCAGCATGTCTGTCCCAAGTCGGGCAGAGCTGCCTGAGTAGCTGGACCGTCTCCTGCTCCTCCCCCCTTCTCTTCCCCCCGGCGGAATCCTCGTCGTCAATTTCGGTAGTACCATATGTACATACATACCTCCAGCGCTTCATGTGGCTCTGCAGGAGACCCGGAACCCTGGAGGAGGCCTGAGATCCCTGAGATCCCCCGTCATCGTTGCTGTCATTTGCCTCGCTGGTACCAAGGCAGCGGGCCGAGTGGGCATGCCGTGACACTGTCGGGCTGGCCATTGGTTGCGTGTTTGCTGCGCGCTTATGTAGCTGCATGTTTGAGGCGTGATGACCCAGCAAGCAAACGTTGGCGGAAGCTATCGTCGCTGTTGCCGGTTTGATGGGGCAGAAAGTAATCGACGTTACGGAGGGCATGCTCTCTCGCCGTGACCCATCCGGAGACGAGAGAGAGCCGCCCCCCCAAATTCCGCGTCCCGCGATCCGTAGGCGGACTGCCTCTTGCATTCAGCTCCTTGAAGAGTCCCCTTTCTTTTTTAGCGGCGAGACAGAGCTGTGAATAGTCTGCCAATTCCGAAAGGATCAATTTCCACGGCATCTTGCTCTTCGCATCAAATCCTGGTGGATTCAGGCCTCTGGGTAGAGGCCCTGACGGACTCAGACGATTTGCATGGCACCTTGACCTCTTATGCCTGCCAATGTCCTCCGCAGACCCGTACGTATGTCAGTGATCATATGGAGCTCCGTCAGCAGCAATGGCTTGCGCTCTCGGTACGGAACCAGGGCATGCTTGTACATGGGCGGTTTGTCACGGACGCGCAAGAGTCGTCGTCCTTGTCGTCCTTGTCTTCGTCCTCGTTGTCGTCCCTCGCACCTTTCTCCACGAAATTGAAGCTTGTTGACCCTTTTGCGAGGACAGTGAGCCAGGGTGCGGCCGCAGCAAAGGTATGTACTCCCCTTCCCTCCCCTCCGCCAACCCCTCCGCCAACCCCTCCGCCAAACCCCTCTCCCC
>NIGB01000009.1:1337271-1352165 GCA_003055145.1 Escovopsis weberi
CCCCCCCCCCCCCCCCCCCGGGATCCAGTCCTGCAGACGGTGGCTGTCCGAGTCCTTGCGCGCACAACTTGAGTTCGAGATATGGATGTACCCCCAGCACGACCAGTATCGATGTATGTATGTACTCGTACCCGGACTGGTATCCATTGCCCGTGCCTGTCCCTGTCGACAGCAGTGTCAGTTAGCATTTGACGAGGATGGCAGCAGTGCGGAGCAGTACGAGCATTCGTACCAACAGGGTGCCAACCAGGAGAGCCAGCGCGGGCCAGGATGTTAAGACAAACCCCCCAATATGTCCGGGGCATGGCGAGACCTGCAGTGCGTCCCAGTGTTGTACTCGTACCTCGCCCAGAGCCTCTCGGCCCTGCTCCTCCTGCTCTCCTTTTTTTTTTCCTTTTTTTTTCTTCTTCTTTCTTCCCTCTTTCTCTGCTGTTCGGGATGGTGTCGTTTTTTTTTTTTTAATATTTTCTTCCTTTCAGCAAATCCTTTCTCTTTTCTGTGCGTCTCGCTTCGGCCAGGGGCTCGAGGTACGTACCGGTTTGCCCCCATGGAGGCAAGCGCGGCCCTGGCGAGCATCTCGAAGGGGGTAAGAGCGGGCTCTTGCCATCGCCAGCAGTGCCAGGCCTTGTGCTCGCATTGCAGTGGAGTTGCCAGCCCAGCGCTGTCGAGGGATAGGATTGATCTGTTTTTCGTATTATTTTTTTAATTGTCATTATTTGCTACGCCAGATGTTTTCTTTTTCTGCTTTGTTTTCGAGCATTTCGTGCATCTCCTCCTCCTCGGCCGCTGGCAATCGCCAGAATCATGGATGGATGGAGGGATGGATCCATTTGCCTCGCATTTTGTACAAAAGGTGCCTCCTTCCCTCCCCTCTCCTAGCTTCATGTCGCTCCTTCTCCATTCCATCCATCCGAACCAACCATCCACTCCTGCTTCGTGCCTTCCGACTTCTCCATTCATCCTCAATTTATAATAATTCTTCTCCTCCTCCTCCTTCTCCCGCATCTCCGCCGAATAATCCATCACCACCGGCCTCATCTTTGCATACTGCTACATACCTTCTAATACGTACAACTACTACACCTCCGTACAACTACCGCACACTACGCCAGCTACTATAATCATCGTCTTAATATCAATCCCATCAACAAACCAATCGACAACATCCCTCCCGGCCCTTCGAGTACTTTTGATTCTGCTCCGTCTGTTGCGAGAGCCGTGTTAATTCCTCCATACACGCCCCCCCCCCCCCATTCCCTGTCTCGACCGAATACGGCGCTATTTTGCTACTCCCCCCCCTTCGTCGTCTCTCTATCCTCTCGCCCTCTCTCGCTCTCTCTCTTCCGCCCCCTCCATCCATTTACCCATCCATCCTCTTCCCTTAGCGACACTCCGTTTTGCGCCAACGCCAGGTACCCGTTTGTCTGACGGCAAACCCGAAAATACACCTGGACCCGTGGACTGGTTTAATTACTTCTCTTCTTTTTTCTCGCCCGCGCGCTCTCTCTCTCTCTCGCTCGCCCGTCGACCTCGAAGGCTATAAGCATCGGTTCTCCTCCCCCCAGCAACCTGTAACATCACTACCCGTTTTGTGCTGCCGGAATCAAGTTGCCGGTGTTGGATACAGTCATCGGAACACTGTTCGTCTCGTTTAATAACCACCCTCTTCCCGTCCCGAGACCCTTCCAGTTTCTCTGTCACATTGGCAATTTGCTCGACATTCACGGCCTCTTTGGACCTTTTTCGACTTCTTTTTATAATCGCCCTCTCTCGACACGATTTCTCTTCTTCGACTTCTTCTTCTTCTTGTTTTTCTTTCCCACCCTTCTTCAGGATCGTCTTGAAAGCCGTCTCTCCTTGACTCGTGTCATTACGACCTTTTAATATGTGAGTCGAGGTCCAATGCTGCTTCTTGTCTTGACTGCTTCCCTTGCCTTCTTTCTCTTTTCCGTGGTACCAGCCAAGGCCATTCGCTAATCTACAAGTCGTGGCAGCCTCATTCTTCCGATTCCACACTTCCACAACACCGCCAAGATGATGCAGACCAGTGACAAGCCTTGCAACTTCGGCCGAGGTGCCTACGACACCACCGGCCTCCCCAAGCCTCCCCCTCCTCCCACTCAATAAATGCTCTCACGCATTGGAGGATCTGGTCCCGACCAAGATGCAATACCACCACCACCACCACCTTGGGGCAGCACGCTGGCGATGACTGCTCCATAGCTTGACGTTCCGTTCGCAAATCCGACACGCATATTACCTACTACATTTTTTTTTTTATATTTTAATACCACCAACAATCTTTCTTCGACAACAACGGGCCCCCGCCTACATACGGCTGCCCCTTGCATAATACGCCCTTTGACGAATACCGATACTCTATACTATTTTTTTTAATATATCTACGCCTTGTCGACTGTACCACCACCACCACTACTACTACTATTACCGGCTCACGATCTTACTTCGGCCATCCTCAGCAATGTCTTCCATACATCTTTAATTTTTCTTTGTCTGCAGTCTCTTGCGACTGCGCCACCTCTTCATCTTCTCTTTTTTCTCCTCAATACTTAGTACTTTTGTCGACCACACGGGGCGTCTCGGATCATAGACGGCAACGAAACCGGAAGACTTGGATATTTCCGTTTTCCCTTTGGTTTCAGCACCACCACTTTGCGACCGCCATTTTTCCTACTTCTTCTTTGGAATTCCATCAGCAGCAACAGCGACACAGATAACAGAGGCCTCAATTCCAGTCAAGGTCTCCGGCTCGGCAGCAATTTGGGCCATCCATGCCGATCTACCGTCATTTTCCCACTCTACACACACACTTGATAATACCTCTGGATCGGGAGCACCATAATACATGGCGGATGGTTTGATCACAAAAGACTCTTTCTCGATTTGGGAGTTGCTCATTTTTTTCTTTCCTTTCTTTCTTTCTCCTTTCGCATATAGACTCTGGGAATATGTCCTGATATTGCGCGGATTCTCGGATTGCATGTCTTTCTCTCTTATTGTCTTTATTACCCTACTACATTTTCTTTTCTCTTCCTCTTCTTCTTTTTCTCCTTCCTTTCTTATGTCATTTCTTGCCGCATGGCCGGCACGGTCATCTCCTCGCGGGGGTTGCCGGTCCAATGCAGGCGCAATTCCAGGGAGGGCAACAGGGACACGTTGGTCTTGTACAATACATCATTGGGAAGGGGGGGAAAAAGCGGGCGATTGGCATTCTGGGCTGGGCTCACAATGACCGCAGATGGCAGGCGTTTTGTTGCCTTTTGGTTGATAGATTACAGTAGCGGGGGAGAGTTTGTTGGGAGGGGGATGAAGGAGCCCGTCCGCCGCGATGGAGCAGGCGTAGACAATACACGATTTTTCCGTGTTCAAAAGACTTTGAATGAATGAGCGAGAGCTGTGACCAGTGTTTCCGCGATATGATACCGATGCCAGTGGGAAATGGATGACGCTTGCCGGGCGATGGATGCTGACGAGCCCCTGGCAGACACGTCGTTTCACCAGTAAATATGGTACATACATGAAATAGATGTGTGAAAGATTGTACGGAGTGTGTATTGTACATATGTATTGCATCAATATATGTATGTATGTATGCATGACTGGGAGAGCATCAATGGTATTGGATGGGGTGAGGCTATACCGTTCTGCGCAGGCGAGGCGCATGGTGCGGTAAGCCTCACTTTATTCATGGTATTTGACATGCCGAGTACTACCGGTACGGATGAGGATGCATTGATTGATCAAATGACATTGAACCGTTGTACTCCGAACTATGTTGACTCTGAATGCATTGATCAATACTCTCCGTACCTTTCAGCTCATCTTAGGGGGCCGTATTCCGTACACTCCGTAGAGGCCTCAAGGAGGCAAGACAGTCTGCCCCGGGACAGAACATTTTGGATGGGTCCAGGGTTTCTCCATCATCTCCATCATCTCCATCCGTTCTCCGGAGAATCACAGAGACGGAGCACGTCGTGAGATTGCACGAAGCGCCAAAAGTGAAGGAGGCCTGTGGGTCCGATGCCTCCCGGACTACCGTTTTAAACGGGCCTCGTCCTCGTCCGAGACGGAGCATCTCATCCCCCCGTATTCGTACCAGTAACGAGTCGCAATGCCGAGGTCGTCTCGGGCTGGTCTGGTGTATCGAGTATGTTTGAAGACCAGTAATACTACGGAGTACTCCGTAACTCCTGCATACTCCATGAGTCCATCCTCCGTGGATGTCATTGATCCGCCCCAGACAATGACAGCATGGCGCACTTCTGGTCTGCTGCATGACGAGTCTTCCGTATACAATACTCCGTACTCGGTGCTTCGTGTTCCGTGCTCCGTATGTAGTATGTACATACGCGTACCATCAGACGTGATGACATCTCGGCCAGACAGTCCCCCCCGCCAATCTCCGACGCAGGCCACGACTCGACATTGGATGCCATGAATCTATACTCCGTACATACTCCGTACTTGGTCTGTATGCACGGACTACGGAGGATTAGGGCTCCGTTTTGAACGGAGGGCAGAGTCTCCGTGCGAGCACGCTCGTATGTGTAGACAGGGTAAAGCTTAGAACACGGTTGATCCCTTTCTCTCTCTCGCGCGCGCGCACTCATGCTCGTCTATCTGGAGACGGACTTCTTTTTTTTCCTGCGCGCAATATCCACGGCATGTACATACAGCACGAGCAGCGCTCCTCGCAAGCCCGGCCGCCGCATCCTCACGCCCGTCCATGCAACCACTTAAGACCGCCCAGCCAGAACCACAGGCTCGGGAATGCCATTGCGGGGAGGGGGAAGTGGTCAAGCCCAAGGCCAAAGGGGACCGGGGGGGGGGGATGCCTCGGTGCGCTGAGCAGCCCGCCCGGCGCTGGGTCCCTTGCTGCCCGTTCGGTGGCTTGAAACATCCATGGTGAGAGATGGGTAGGGATCATGATCCTCGGCTTGGATGTAGGGTCCTCGTATGTATCGAGTATGGAGCGAGCGTGAGCGTGAGCGTGAGACGGACTTGTCATCGTGGACGTGGTCTTGACACGCGCAGCGTCTTGGATCTCTTCTCAGGAGCTGAAAATCACTCGGCATTCATCCCATCGTCATCCCATCCCAATTGCTGGCAGCAACCCTTGTAGCGCGACCGTGACAAGTAAAACCCTGCGATGGCTTCGTCAAGACCCGAGATGTGGCGGTGGCTGGTGTGTCCGTACGGCAGCCTCGGATCCCAATCGCCCTCAAAGCTCTCACTCTCGTCCAACTTCACGACGACAACACCCAATCGGATCACGACAACCAGTCACCTTGAGTCCTGCCAGCGCCTCGTCATCGTCCTCCTCTCCGGGGCTCCTCTCCGGGTTCCTCTCCGAGGGATCCACATGCGCCCAGAAGTAAGGGCCTCGGCATCTCGGGGAGGGAACAAAAAAAAAAAAAACGCATCATCGCGCATCTCGGGGAGCATCTCTCGCCAGGGCCCGTCCTACTCCGAGCCGACGACGTGCCGAGCCAAGCAGAGCAGGGCCAAGACTCGCAAAGAAACGCACAGCGAGAAAAAAGCAGAGTCACAATAAGAGACAATGGATGCCGCTGGCTAACAACGTATTCCTCCGTGTCTTGGAAACGGCCCGAGTCGAAGGCAGCGCACAAGCCAGGTCGCCCGCCGCGTGCGTGCGTGCGTGCGTGTGTACGTGCGTGCGTGTCCCTCCGTCTCAACACGCTTGCCTGATGCACGGATGCACGCTCGCCGCACGCTCACTCACAGCTCGGCATACACGTCGCTTTGATTCGCATTAGCAATGCAGGACCCTTTGAAAGACATGGTCGAGAAACGGGGAGGAGAGAAAGAAAAATAAGAGAGAAAAGAAGAAGAGGAAGAAGGAGAAGAAGAAGAAGAAGAAGAAGAAGAAGAAGAAGAAGAAGAAGAAGAAGAAGAGAGAGAGAGAGAGAGAGAGAGAGAGAGAGAGAGAGAGAGGAGAAGAAGAGAGAGGATCTACACATGCAGAGAAGCGAACAGAAACGGCAAGATGCAACAAACAAAACGGCATCGACCGGCACATTCTGCTCTGACTCACCTTCGCCGAAGCAGCGGCATCTCCTTCCGCACGCGGTCCAGCTTGTCGATGTCGATGTCGACGAAGCCGATCTCGTCCTGCTGCTGGTCCTGGGACAACACGGCGCTGCTCCCCTTGGAGAGCTCGAGGACGACTCTGCCCCAGGGATCGACGACCATGCTCCGGCCGTAGCTGACGCGGGCCTCGTTGTGACGCCCAGCCTGGGCGGCGGCGACGACCCAGCTCTGGGTCTCGATGGCCCTCGCCCGGAGCAGGACCTCCCAGTGGGCCGCGTCGCCCGTTCGCATCGTGAAGGCGCTCGGGTACGTCAGGATGTGGGCCGGGCGGCGGCTCCACGCGCTCGACTCGCCGGGCTGGGCCAGGGCGACTGCCGCTTCGGGGAAGCGCAGGTCGAAGCATATCAGGCTGCCTATCCTGCCCGCGGGGGAGTCAAAAGGCGGTGTCAGTTTGAGACCGGCCTGAACCGTGGCACTCTCTCGCAGCGCCCCGTAGTCGAATACGTGGAGCTTGTCGTACGTTGCCGAGTGCTCGATGGCCCCTGCGGCGTTGATGTAGAGCGCCCGGTTGAGCATCTTCCTTTTCCGGCTGCCTTTTCCGTCTCTGCTGCCTTTTCCCGTCGCTGGTATTTCGTAGTCTCTGCTGGTTATTTTGCATCGTCTTGTCTCGCCCAGATGTTGCTGTTGCTGATGTTGTTGCTCATGCCGAACCTGTCCCGGTTCCTGTTCCTGAACCTGTTTCTGCTCCTGCTGCTCCTCCTCCTCCTCCTCCTCCTCCTCCTCCTCCTCCTGCTGCTGCTGCTGCTGCTGCTGATGCTGTGGTCTGTGTCCTGTTGGTGTTGGTACGGCGGCTGCGGCTAGGCCGGCATTATCATCCGCATCAAGCTCAGCATCATCATCGGCAGCAGCAGCGGCAGCGGCAGCAGCAGCAGTAGGAGGAGCATCGTCATCGTCATCATCATCAGCAGCAGCAGCCGCAGCAGCATCGGGGCGTTGCCCCCCGTCTGCTGTCGTGGCATGAATCCCGACGTGGATGGCAACGGAGTGAGCCCTGGCTGCGGCCCGAAGACCCTGGACGAAAGGGGACGCCGACTGTGAAACAGCCAGCTCAAGGGACGTCTGCGCGTTGGGGGCGATGTAGTCGGATGCTTCTGGCAGGAAGAGGATCTGACAATTCATCACTCACCGTTAGTCTGGCGTCCAGGGGGGGGGCAGGCATAGGAAAAAGAGGCCGCATCCGTCTTGTGGAGGGAGGTAGGGGTCCGGTAAGATGGAGGGCAGGTAGGGGTATGGCCTCGTTGTATCCACAGTGCCGAGGCGTGGAGGGAGAGATAGAGAGAGCGAGAGAGCGAGACGGGAGCGAGGGAGAGCGAGAGCGAGAGGGGAGAAGGCCGGGGATGCTGGCTGCGATCCACCGAGGAGGCGATGATGGGCACGACATGCAGTGGCATTGACGTTGACTCGGCCTGGCTTGGCATGGATAGGCACTTGCGTTCCTTGGCCGAGGGTGCCGGAGTCGAGACTCTGGAGAATGGAAAGCCTGGTGTCTTGATCAGAGTCTTTGGCATAGGAACCAGGTTGTGGAGTTTGTAGGTACGAGTGCTCGTATTTGCAACAAAAGTCAGGGTTCGTGAGTGTGCGGTGGATTTTGACGAACTTCCATGATCATGACACGCGTGCAGGCAAGCTGACGATATGCAAGGGAGGGGATGCCCCCGTACGAGAATCCATACCCGTATCGGTATGTATGTACAGGAGCATGTGAGAGAAAAAAAAATCAGAAAAGCAGAAGAGCAGAAGCCCTTGGGGAAAAGGCAACACACATCGCAGGAGAAGAGGCCAGAAGGGGGAGTGGATGTCCAAGCGCACCTTTGCTCCTCCGGTGGCCGCCTTGGCCACCAGTCTTACACACTGATCCAGATTGGCCTTGATCGAACCTGTGGAGCAGATCTGACCGACAGCCTGCTCGTATGTACATTAGTCACTCGTTAAGTACTCCGTATGCCGCGGACGGATGATTTGTTGATTGGTCAGTGCCTTGCGCCGGGGATGATGAGCGCTGCGAGAACGGTCGTCTCCGCCCTCTGCCGTTCCCTTGCCCGGTTCCACAAGAGGAGAAGGTCTGGTCTACGCACCACGATTGTCATCCTGCCTTCTGCTGGGGGGCCTCCTCTCTTGGAGGCAACGAGATCGATGGACGGGAGACGAGATTTGATGGCCTGGTCGAGTCTGACCTGGTTGAGTCTGGTCAAGGCGAGGCGAGACGTCGGATGTTGTTTGGAGGAGGAGAGGAAAAAGGGGGAGAGAGAAAAGATGGGGTTGTGGAGGCTGTGGGTCCCGGACGGGCAGCCGGAGTGGCAGTCGCGACGGGCCAGGGATGGATCATTGATCCTCTGGCAGGTGCGATGGGGCAGTCAGCTGAACGCACTCTGAGGCACTCCTGCATGTTTGGGACCTGCGTGCATCACGAGAGGATCGACTACGAGTCGGATTTTTACTACTAGTATACCAGAGGATGATCTTATGCGTACTAATTATTGAGGTATGAACGAGTCTGAGAATACAGGTCATTTGTGATGGCGATGGTATCAAGTCTGTGTGCCGTCTTTTTTTCTATCCTTTTCCCCCGTGTCGGAGGGTGACGAAATGCCGATGATCGTGCCTGCCGTGCAGGTGGGAAGCAATCAAGAAAGGCAAGTGCCGATCTCACGGCAGGTTCGAGCTTACGAGTACAGGAAAGTCCAGCCAATCGCGACTGCTCTGCTCATTCAATGCCGAGCTGGCAACTCCGGCCAATTCCGCGGAAGGAATCAACTCCTAGAGACAAATATAGGAAAAACAATTCTAAGAGCGTACAATAAATGTATTTAGACCTTCACTACCTAAACATAGTTCTCTAATTATAAATTTATATCGAGTTTAATGCTTAGTACTGATTCTATATCCTGATAGTGACCCAGATACATCAAAATCTATTCCGTAACATCAGGTGGTTCGGGTCAGTGATAGGGTAGCTCAAATAACAACATATTCAGATCTTGCGGAAGAAACAGACGGCCCCACTACCGGAGCCGGCATGTGGTGGGGCCGGCGTTCGGCGTTCGATCGATTAATGTTGTCGGCTGCCGGGCCCCATTCTTAGCGGCGGCTCGGCACGCAGCAGACGGTCGATGATTCGGTTGGCACGGAGTACTCGCACTCCGTAGTCAGGGGGCGTTTATATTTAGCCCCCATTAGTGTCTGATGCTTTGTTTTCCTGATGGTGCGACATCGAGGGTTTGACAGTCAATTCAGGTGCAAGGTTCCGATTCGGGTCGACGAGCTCCAGTCTTCAAATCAGAAACCCGAAACTTACAATACGAGGCTTCCGCACTCCGTACTCAGGACTTCGTGGTACGGAGTAACTCGGAAAATGGAATTCATGCGCTTGCCCGGCTTCATGTATCATGTCAGGCAAGCGGCAGGCCACAGAGTGCCGCCTCAGTAGTTGCGAAACAAGTCGGCTGTCATACATTTCCGGGGCGTCTCGCCAATAGCAAGCGCCGTTCCACTCTCATGCCATTCTCGGGTCCATCCAGATCCTCGACGGCACATTGGTGAACCTGGGGAGATACTCTCTCTCCGTCGTCCGAGTCCGGAGGAGCAAATCCTGGTTCCTTCCCGGGCTGCATCCCCACCAATGCCGGCACAGAGAGGACAAGAACGACAGCGGGATTCCGGCGGAGGGTCCCTTGAGCACAGCAACGTGGAAACATATGACGGAGGCGGCCATGTACGTCCGTTCTCGACAAGTCCGCAACTTCGGACTACCCCCACGTTGCGCCGGCCCAGAAGAACTCCGGATCCTGACCGTCTCGAAAGGCTCCATGCAAGAAAGCCGAAACCCGCGGGACGGACTTGAGATGAAAGATAAGTTGCGTTGAATGCTGGGTGGCTTTCGCTGGTGCTGTGAAGCGGCTGAACTGGACGGATGCTTCTTTCTAGAGGTGCCGATAGTGCTCGCCGCTGGATCATGACGAGGAACAAGTAATGCTCGACTGGGCACAAGAAGCCGCTTGCTTCATGCGAAAGCCTGCCTCTGATCTCCCTGTCGGCGCAGATCAGTTCCATGACAAGTTTCGAGGCTCAGACGGGTGAATATCCAGGCCACGGGCCTATGCTGGCTCCCGGCCGGATGAAGCCCCTGAGCCGGCATTCAGGACTGTGAGGGTCTCTGATGGAAACCGAGAATGCGAGGGAATCGGTGTCGGTCGACCAGGCCTCCCACCTCACCGAGCTCTTGACCTCTTGACCCCCTACTGGCGGCCAGTGCCATGCTCAATTGCACTGGCACTATGGAGTTTCGAAGCGATCTTGTGAATTTTATCTGGAGGCGCATCGAGATATGGGGCTTTAGGGTAGTAGCCGCTGTATGTGAACATTGATTTCAGTGTGCAATCTCGAAGGCGCACTGTGCGCATGTAGACCTACTCCAGACGACGAGTCCCAGGATCGCAATTCGAGGCACTGGAAGTCATTTTCAAGAAATCGCATCTACCGGTATATAGCAGCCACTCAAGCTGTCACGTACCGACTTCCTTCAGGGCCCATTGCCGTGACCATCCACGGCCTTCCTGGTTCACGATGTTCGAAAGATCAATTGCGCCGATGCGCCGCAAGCGACCTTCCTTCCTCGCCTGAAGCCTTCGCACCTTCCAGACGAGAATCGCCTACGTCATTGCATCCATGCCCCCCGAGAGGCAGGTGCCCCTCCCGAGAACAGCAGGTCCGACCCTTCCCATCCACTGCCGAAGATCTGACAAGTACCGAACATCCTCACTCGCCGGGAGTTCTCCGCACTAGTAGTATACTACCTCTGCGCCCGAGTCATTGCTCGCCGCGGGCAGCCTTGCAGGAGTCGTCGACTTGTGCGACGGCAAACGGAGTACGGAGTACACTATCAGGAACTCTACGGAGTACTAGTATCGTCCATCCACTGCCTTCCGGGGTCCCAATCCCATTGGAAGCACCCGAGAAAGATGGCAAGATCAGCCCTTGACGCCTAATCCTGCAAAGAACTCCTCTCCGCCCCAACCTCTTCCTTCTTTCTCTGCTACTCCCCTCCAATTCTCCCCCCCATCCATCAGCAGAGCGGACCGCAGAAAAAGCATCGCCATCAGCACCAACATGCGTCGGCTCCTGCGGGCGGGATTGCCCCGCGTCCTCGTCGCCCTCGTCGCCCTCGTCGCCCTCCTCGCCGCCCCGGCATCCGCCGAGCCCTCGCAGTTCTGCCGCCTCGGGCTCGGCCACGCCCGCGTCGACTTCTGCATGGCCGTCAGCCTCTACCACAACCACTCCAGCGCCGCCCACGACCTCTACCTCAGCCTCAACGTCAGGCGACCCTTCGCTTCCGATGACGCCGCCGCCCCCGGCCTCGGCTGGACCGCCGTCGGCACCGGCGCGCGCATGCACGGCTCCCTCATGTTCGTCGTCTACGGCGACCCGGACGCTCGCGCCGCAGGGGAACAGGCGCCGCCGCCCGTCCTGAGCGTGCGGACCGTCGAGAAGAAGCACAGCCGCCCCGTCGGCATCCATGCTGCCAAGTTTGACGGCAGCGGCGGCGGCGGCGGCGCCGTCGACGTCCGCGTGCTCGACGCCAAGTGGGCTCCGTCGGCCGCCAACGACAGCCACGTCGCACAGCTCTCCGCCGTGTGCTACGGCTGCTCCAACTGGGGCGGGGACGCCATCGCCGTCGAGGCCGCGTCCCAGCCCTGGATCTGGGCGTGGAACCAGGACCAGGACATGAGCCCCTACGCCGAGGACGTCGACCTGCAGAGACACGAGCTCGACGAGGGCGGCTTCGGCGTCTTCTACGTCGACATGAAGAGCGCCGCGACCCACCACGCCGACGACGCCGTGCCGTCCGTCCAAGGCACGGCCAACGTCCAGACCTCGGAGACGCCCATCGAGGGCAAGGCGCCCGCGGGCTTCCTCGACTCCGTTAGGGACAGGCCGCTCGCCCACCTGCACGGCCTCCTCATGGCCACGGCCTTTCTGCTCCTCTTCCCCGCCGGCGCCGTCGCCATCCGCTCCGGCTCGAGCGGCGCCTTCAAGCACCACTGGGCCGTCCAGGCGAGCGCGCTGCTCGTCGCCCTCGCCGGCGCCGCCACGGCCGCATTCATGACGCGCGGCGACCTCTTCGGCTCCCCGCACCAGATCGCCGGTTCCGCCATCTCCCTGCTCCTGCCGGTCCAGGCCGCCCTTGGCTGGCGCCACCACATCGACTTCGTGCGCATCCGCCGCCGTACGCCCATCTCCTACGCCCACATCTGCCTCGGCTTCACGCTCCTTGTCGGCGGTTGGGCCAACGTCCTCGGCGGCATGGTCCTCTTCGGATGGGGCAGGCCCGGTGTCCTCCTCGCCGGCGGCCTGGTCGCCGTGGAGGCCCTGGGCGTCGGCGGCTGGGCCGTCCTCGCCAGGAGGAGGCAGCGCGCGGCGTCCCTGGCGGCCGCCAAGCAGGCGCCCGATGCGGCGGCTGCGTACTTTGCGCTCGACGACATGGATAGCGACGACGACGAGGATGACGAGGGGGGCCGTGCAGATGAGGAACACAAGGGGCTCATGAAAAAGGCATAGCATGGCGTAATAGCGTAGCGCGACTCTATTCCAGGGACAGCGAGGGAAAAGCGAGGAAAAGGCAATGAAACGAAAATGGCTTATGATAAAGGGGCCCCGTCTCTATGAGTTTGAGATTCAACACTTGTCTTTGATGCGTCTCTCTGGTGCGCCCTTATACGAACATAAAAAACCGCAAGGTCTGAGTTCTATTTAATTATAAACCGCATCCAAATGATGAACATGACTGACTGCGCGAGTCGACCTGTCCTCGTGCCGCGTAATTGATATCATCTCCAGTCTCCTCTTAACATCCCTCACCTTCTTTGATTATATTGATGATCAAAGGATTGTTAGAGTGTTTCCTTTGGAGCACGTCGTCGTCGTCGTCGAGAAAGCATTAGGCACCAGACAAAACAGTAGGATATCTCGGCGAAGCAAAGGGAAGAGGACGGCGTCTTGAAGCATGAGAAAAAATTCAAAAGAGGAGGCAGAGAGCAGAAGAGAAGAGAAAAAAAATGTGAACCATTGCCTAATTCGCAAATATCTTCAACGTCGTATCCATGCTCCCCGTCGCAATGATACACCGTATCTGTACATCGAGCGCATGCTTCAAAGCCCCCGCCCCGTCCGCGCCGCCCTCGGCGCCCCCCGCCTCGCCGTTGGTTGCCCCGCCCTTTGCTATCGCCGGCGCCCAGCGTAGGCAGGTGATGAACTGGTCGTGCGCGTCGCCCAGCACCTTGACGCACTTGCCCTCCTGGCTCAGGTCCCAGCACCGCAGCGTCTTGTCGTCGGCCACCGACAGCAGGTACTTGCCGCCCGGGTGGAATATTAGCGCGCTGACCCAGTTGTCGTGGCCCACCAGCGTCTTGAGGCAGTTGCCCCGCGCGTCCCACAACTTGATCGTCTTGTCGCGGGACCCCGTGGCCATGAACTCGGCCGAGCTGCTCGCGGGCGGCGCCTTCTTGAGCCCCGCCATGGCCGCCAGGTGCTGGTACGCGGCCGGCGGCGCGAGCGCGCAGCACTTGATGACGTTCTCGTGCCCGACCAGCGTCAGCTTGTTCTCCGGGTTGGGCACGGACATGTCCCACAGGCGGACCGTCCGGTCGTTGCCCGTCGAGAGCAGGAAACGCCCGTCGAGCGACGGCGTCACGTCACGCACCCAGCCCGAGTGCCCCTTGAGCGTCCGCAGGCAGTAGCCGTTGGATGTGTCCCAGATCTTGAGCGTTCCGTCCCCGCTCGCGCTCACCAGCAAGTTGCCCGAGAGCGCGCTGGCGCCGCCGGGTGGGATGAACCGCACGGTGCTGACGACATGGTCGTGGCCCTGCATCGTCCGTATGTTCTTGTACCCGTCTGACGGGTCCCACAGCTTGATCGTCAGGTCAGAGCTCGACGACGCCAGCAGTACGTTGCCCCTCGGGCCGCCAAAATCGACGTCCCGGACGGCCTTGGTATGGCCCTTGATGGTCCTCTCCAGTTCGCCTAGCTCCCAGTCCCAGATCTTGATGGTACAGTCGTCCGAGCCCGAGGCGATGGAGGAGAAGACGGGGTGGAAGGCCACGCAGTTGACCGTGTCGCGGTGCGATTCCAGCGAATGCCGCGGCGGTAGCGAGGGGAGCCATGTAACGGGGTCGATGTTTCGTTTCGAGGACGCCGGTATCGCATTGTCGATTTCTAGCTGCATCGCCGCCTTCTGGGACTCGAGTTCCATGATCTAGAGAGTGTTGAGGCCAAAGCGCCGGTCAGGCAACGAGCTTCGTGGCAACGGGATATGTGTGTGTGCATCGGGCATTGACAATTCAAGGGGGGGAGGATTTGCGGAGATGGATGACTTGTGATGTCGGGACACAGGACACACAGTGAACCATCTCAGACGCGGAAGTGGACGTGGACGTGGTGATGGGTTGAAGGAGAGATTTTGGGCTGTAGACATGCCTTCTTCTGTAATCTGACGATGCTTGTCCATTTCTTCTCCAGGAGCCCCTCGTACTTCTTGGCCGTCTCCGCGTCGTATGCATCTTCCTGGAGCCCGAGTTCTGATCTGAGAGAGGCGGCGGTATTCGGTAGATCGTTCGCTAAGAGATAGGCTATGATAGATTTGTGCCTGAAACATGTTAGCATTCTCCGTGGCGGTGCTCGACGTCGACATATTCTGCCTCCTCTGACATAGGAATTCTAGGGCCCCGTCACTGCCCCTCTCGCTCCCTCTTCCCTACTCCCCCCCCCCC
>NIGB01000009.1:1358977-1371421 GCA_003055145.1 Escovopsis weberi
AAATTCCCACCCCCCCCCCCCCCCCCCCAAAAAAAAAAAAAAAAAAAAAAAACCTTTGTTTGGATCACACCCTCTAGAAATCCCGGGAAGCTCACTGTTTCTTCACTCTTTAGATTCTCGTCCATGGCGAGCAACACAACATGATGCGACTCAAGTCCAAGCTTCTCTCCCTCAACGCCTCGAAAACGACAAAAGTCAAGGTGTACTCACCCCGCAACTGCGAGGAGCTCCGCATCCCCTTCAAGGCAGACAAGCTCGCCAAGGTGGTCGGCAAGCTGGCGTCGGTGCCCCCGCCCCGGGACGCGGACGCCCCCGCCCCGCTCGTCACGGGCGTGCTCGTCCAGAACGACTTCAAGCTCTCGCTCATGGCGCCCGAGGACCTGCGCGAGTACGCCGGGCTCAACACCACGACCATCACGTGCAAGCAGCGCCTGACGCTCAGTGCGGCCGGCGTGGACCTGGTGCGCTGGGCGCTCGAGGGCACCTTTGGCGCGGTCGAGGAGCTCCCCGAGATGCGCCGCCAGGCAGCAGGCAGTCCCGACAGCGCAGACGATGCCGCGGCCGCGGCCGCGGCCCAGGGGAAGCAAGTCGCTGTCAAGGTGGAGGAGGCGGCAGACGAGGAGGTCGCCCGCCTCGTCGCGGCGTATCTCGTCATGGGCTGCGTCGCCGTGCGGTACCGCTCCAACGGCGAGGTCGAGCTCGAGTGGGAGGGCAACATGCTCAACGACGGCATCGCCGACTCCGTCATGGCCGTGCTCTTCTCCGTCGAGAGCTCGCCGGCCGCGGTCAAGCGCTCTGGCGCGCACAGCCCCCACGCCCACGCCCACGCCCACGCGGCCGATCCCTCGAACAAGAATCCGCACGCGCAGTGCTCGCCCGAGGACCGCCTCGAACGGCTGTTGTGGTTCCTCGAGGCGCAGTTCGGCGCCGACAACGTCGAGCCCGTCGAGACGCCTAGGCTGCCCACCGAACAGGGCAGCAAGGACGCGCCGCGGGACTCTAAGACGACTGCGGGCGGAGACGACAACGGGAACGAAAACTCCAACACCAATGACGATGGCGCAGCCGACAGTTCCGAGGCCATGGTCCTCGATCGGGCAGACGGCGAGACCGGATCGAGCCAATTACAGGAGAGACAGAAGAAGGAACTCGCCCGGCTGCACAAGATGGGGATCCCCGTACCGGGCGTCGCCATCAAGGTGGATAAGATGGCTGCGACCGTCTGGCTTGAGGACCTCGAGGTGGAGAGCGCCAACAAGGTGTTTGCGGATCGCGTGAGGGCTGTTGTAGAGCGGGCGGTTGAGGTCACGGCGCCGTTGTGGGGGTAAAATTAGTTCACGGCGCGGGAGCTTTTATCTATAGGTGACGAGGATGTGAATTGAAACTGGCACACGGGATAAAATGATTGATTGTAACTGAGCAGCATTTATGGGAGAGACAGGAGTCAGAGAGTCGATTGGGAATGAAAATGTCGCAAAGCTTATTAGTAGCCTCCTCGAGAAGATGGAGCTCAAGGAGTCAGGGCAAGATGCGATCCATTTCACACGTATTGAACAATTGGAAACGCGAAACTAAACTTGGTGCACTGCAGTGATAGTGATACAGCAAGACTTGAGTGCTAGTTCTACAAGACAGCCTTCAACATCTGCGAGCTCCATGGAATTAAGGAGCTCGCGAGCAATGTAAATGAAACAACAAACAATAGGAGCAGAGGGGAGCGCGAGCCCGCACTCATCACTCGATATAAGTCTTCAACTCGTCCGACTCTTCCAGCAATGTCTCAAAGGAAAAGGGCTGGAACGGCCAACCCGAGAATTCCGCAAACTTGGAGAAGGACTCGACCCACGCCAGACGCAGGGAGTGCAGCATGGCGCTTGTGCCCTCCATGCAGACCAAGATGGCAATGGCTGGTGGCTCGTGTCAGTAAAGAAGGGATGTTGCGTTCGAGCAAAAGGAGGACGGGGGCAGGAAAGCTTACTCAGGAAGAACCACAGGAAGAAACCGCCGACGATCATGACAACGCCCAGGGCACCGGGGGTGGTCAGGCAGGGGCCGAGCGTCATGTTCCACAAGACGACGCTGAGCTGCTGGTGGGCAAGGGACAGAGCCCAGAGACGGAGGTACGATGCTGTGTGAGAGACGCAGTTCAAGCAGAATTCTGATTGAATGTCAGTAATTTTCTCACCCAGGACGAAGATCGACGATAGGATAACTTCTGTTGAAGAAGAAGAAGAAAGGACATACCGATGGTGTGAATGACTTGGTGGATCATGATTTCGCTAAACTCAAACTCCTCATGCTCCTCATCAAGGTCCTGAGAAATCATGGCCACGCCCTCGCCGTCTTCATCGAAGCTGTTGCCGCGGCCATGAACCAGGTTCTGGCCTTCGTCGTTGTCATCATCGCCGTCCAAGGCACTAACCCGGGAGTGTTCGCCAATGCCTCGGTAGCCCTTAGCCCGGACCTGGTTGTGCTCCCACCGCAGCCAGAACGGCTTCAGGAACAGCAGGATCGGCACCTGGATAAACGCGAGACCGAGCAAGATCATCTGGACAATCTCCTGGCCGGAGTACAGGCGCACATCGAGGGTCCCGGGCTGGAGGAACATGTAAATCAGCATGTTGAGCAGTCCGGGGGGCTGCTTGTCGGCGGCGGCCCAGTCGACGGACCACTTGTAAATGATGCAGATGACGAGGTAGCCGAAGATGGACTGGAAGAAGATCATGCCGGGAACGAAGTTGCCCCAGATGTCGTAGGGCTTCTTGAAGTGCCGGGCGTTGATGTACGAGAAGCACAGGGAGTAGGTCATGTGAGCCCAGCCGAGGATGATGCTCATCTTCATCTTGTAGCTGTTGCTAAAAAGGAGATCGTTGTCCGTGCCGTGCCAGGCCCAGTCGAGGCCGAAGGGGTAGCGATAGCCCTCGTCGTTGAGGGTGGCGGTCAGGGCCATCCTCTCCCTCCAGTCGTCCGGACGATGGTACTCCCAGGCACTGGGAAACAGGGTCATCGACTTGGAGAAGACGTCGTTGTACATCAAACCCGTGAAGAGGGAGAAGACGGCCATGACCAGGGCGATGTATCGACCGTAGAAAGCCATGGCGAAGAGCTCAAACGTGACCTTCTTCAGAGACTTCTCCCAGTATATCATGGCCAGGGCGGCGCTGAGCATGATGCAGGCATGTCCAAAGTCGCCGAACATGACGGCAAAGAGGAAAGGGAACGTGACGATGACCGGCAGAGCAGGATTGACTTCCTGGTAGGTAGCAGTGCCGTAGGCATTGACAATGGTCTGGAAGCCTTCGGTGAATTTGTTGGTCTTGAGATAGGTCGGGGGCTTCTTGCTGGTGCGGATCTCGTTGACGATGGACGGGACAGACAGACCCGCTCGGCTCGTAACGTCTTGCAAGGTCGACCGGATGAGGGCCATGTCGTTGGTGGGGCACCAGGCCTCGGCGATGAGGGTCCGGCGGGCGCGGTCGTAGGAGAAGAGGTTGAGGGTGCTGTAAACGGCCTTCTCCCTGGCCACGAGGACGGTCTGGGCGGCCAGGGACTGGGAGATCTGGTTGAGCTCCGCCTCGAGCGTCTCCTGGGTGTTCTTGAGGACGTTCTGGACGTCCTGCAGGCGGTTGTTGACCTCCTGGATCTGCTCGCGGCGGAGGTCGCTGTTCTCGTCGACGTTGTAGACGTCGGCGCCCATGGACTCGGAGATTTTGCGAATCTTGGCCAGGATCTCCTTGCCGTGGGCGAAGATGACGAAGACGGTCTTGTGGACGGGCTCGTTGTTGGAAGGGTCGATGAGCGGCTCCGGGATCTCGGACTGGTTCATGTACAGATTCCCGCGCAGGGTTCGCCACAGGATCCGCTCGAAGGCGGCGACACGGTCCCTGCCGATGACGCCGGCGACGAAGCCGATGTTCATGCCGGAGAAGGATCTCTCGACGTCGGTGGCGGTGTTGTGCTGCTCCACATCGGCGAGCAGCGGGGCGTCGTCGGTGGTCTCGCTCGAGGCGCGGATCTCGTCGACGTTGCCGTGGGCACGATCGAAGAAGCCGCCTGCCTTGCGGAGGACCCAGCGCCATTCGGTGAGGTCGCCCTCGCGCTTCCTCAGGGTCTCGTAGCTTTCGTTAAGGGCGACGATCCTCTGCTCCAGCTTCTGGGCACGCTCGGCGAGTTCTTCGACTTCAGAGGTGGACGGCGAGGCCAGCTTCACGGCATCGAGGTCGAGCTTGCGGAGGGCAATGCCTGCTTTTTCCATCTGGGCATGGAAGTAGCCTATTGAGAGGAGAACAGGTCAGGATGCATTCTCTCCACGTATCAAAGGAAAATCCCTCTCCAGATGGCGGTAAGACGAAGGTGGTGATGGCGTCAACGTACGCAGCTGTCGCTCAACATTGTCCAGTCGTCGAATCTCCTGGGTAAAAGTTCTCTGAAACGCGCTGACATCTTCATTGAGCTGGGTGGATTCCAACCGTTAGCCAAACACCCTATTCTACAGCCCTGGTGAGGTGCGTGGAGCACAGGAGCAGATGCAATCGAGACGCAACCGAGGATTTCCGCGAGACCGCCCAAAGCCTGTTCGGGGAAGGGATACTCACATCGCGGAATTGACACAGTCCGAGCTCTCCGAGTGCCATGACGACCTCGCGGCCAATCTCGTTGGAGACGTAGAGCTGCACCATGCTCATGTCCGCCGAGCGGAACGGGGTGTCCTGTCGAGGAGCCATGGCTGGGGATAGCTGCGGCCTGCACCTGGCTCCCGAGATTGACGTTGTCAACGAAAGGTGACGCGATCCGAGGAGCCGACGTCGTCTCGATCAAGGGCAAGTGAGTCGCTGAATCGCCAGATGGAGATGGTTGGATGGATGGTTGGATGGATGCCGCCTCGCGACGTGGAGGTGGTGTGAAGTGCGCCAACATTCATCCTGCCTTGGGTCGAGCCTCAACGTTCTCTCAAGTGCTCACGGCCGCGATTACCTAATCTAGATGGCGGCGCTCACAGTTTTTCCGACTCCGTCGCCCACAAATCTCCTGGGGCCTTTCGACGCCACGCAAGCCACGTACATATGTAAGCCACGCCCTGCCGCGCCACTCCTGGCCCTGTGCGAATTTCGTGCAGGTGGTGTCTGCATCTCAGTCGCGCGGCCTCTTCTCATACGACTCCATGGTGGAGTGTGCCCCCGACTTAAGAGGGTCGAAGATGTCAAGGCCATCATAAAACTCAAAGCAAGGATGAGTTGAATTTTCCAATTTCCTTATTAACTACTTAGGTATAATAGGTATAGGGGTTGTTTGACCAGTCGTACTCTATGGATATCATGAATGCCATGCATCGCCCGTTTCCCCCCTCGCGCCCCGTTGTTCCTCAGGTGTCCCAGTCCTGTTGTCCGCAAGTTCGAATTGTAATCCCTCATACCCTACAGGTATCTCTTGAACTCTTTCCCGTATCGTGTCCCGTCGCTGAAAAGCAAAAGAAGAGTGCAAGCATCGGACATCCATAGGTACATGGTTGCGAAAGCAGGAAGACTTAAAGATTCAAAGAAGAAAAAAAAAACAAAATCCAAAGACGAAAATAGCAAGACGCCCCCCCAAAACACCAGGCCGTAAACATGAAAGTGAAGTTGCATGGTGTGACCAAAGAAAAATCATACACCAAGCAAAGCAGTGACAGGGGGGGGAGGAAACCCTGGGTTCCCTTTTTAAGAATGTCGAAATACCGCGTAGTCGCCATGTCAGGGTGGGTTGGGGTGTAGCTCAAAGGCGTCGTCCAAACATGAAGGACCCGTACATCCCTCCGACTTCGGCGTTGGCGACGGGAATCTTGTTCATCCCCCAGCTCTCGGCTCCGTGCTTCCACCAGCGGGTGTCGTGGTCTCGAATCGATCCGTCTGATTTCATTCTCACGAGCCAGTATCTGCTTCCAAACTCCTGTGTCTTCCAGCCGACACGCTCCAGGTTCTTGGCCACTTTGGAAGTTCGCTCAAAGGCCCGCTCCTCGATCTCAATCACGCGGAGCGGGTAGGTGGCCGGGGCTAGCAGCTCGCTCCCGCTTGAGATGAGAGAGTTGGTGTCGGTGATGTCGAGGTACTTGAGGTTGTGAGGGAGCACCTCCTTGCCATGGTACAAGAGACTGTTGACGTCGCTCAAGGTGAGGCCGCGGCCGACGGTAAGCTCCTCGAGGGACTGGGAGAGTCTCCTCAGCTCGGAGATGTGGCTCGAGTCCATGCGGCTCCCCTTGAGGCTCAGGGAGCGCAGCGAGGGCGGGAGCTTGGGCAGGAGCGCGGACACGTCTGCCTTTCCGAGAAGCAGGTGGCTGCTGGGATCGGTGGCCAGGCTGAGGTAGACGAGGGACTGCGCGGCCGGATGGGTCGAGATGAAGCGGATGACGGCCTCGGACGAGACCCCCCTGCACTTAGCGAGGTTGAGGTGTGTCAGCCTGGCGGTCTCCGGGATGGACAGGAGAGCCCTGTTGGTCATGCGGGTGGCCGCGACATCGAGGTGCGTCAGTCGGGGGAGCTTCGGCAACATCTTCTCGAAGACGGCAGCAGGCAAGCTCATGCACTTGTGGAAGGACAGCCTGGTGATGGTCAGCATCTCGGGCCAGGGCTGTTCGAGCAGCATCTCCCAGTTCTTCTTGAAGGTCAAGGAGGAGCATCCGCAGAAATCCAGAGCCTGAAGCTGGGGCGAGTCGAAGAAGAGCTTGGCGAGAACGTCTGCGTTGAGATCCTCGTCGATATACTCCTGTGCGAGGAACTCCTGAAGGTAAGGGGTCAGCTCCAGGCACTGCAGGAGCGTCTCGGACGTCAGGTTCTTGGTCTTTGCCCTCTCGGTGGCGGAGATGAAGAGCATCGAAGGGTTGAAGTGGCTGAAATCCAGACGGCGCACAATGGTCGCCAGGGCCGGGTACTGGGAGACGGTGGACAGAAACTTCCGGAAGATTCGCGAGTGCGGGATGGTGATGTGCCGGTAAAGCGTGGTCAGGGTCGCGCCGTGGAGCGACTTGGAGGTCAAGAGAAGCGACATCAAGTCGGCGTTTCGGGTGGTGAGTCCGTTGGGAGGGATCTCGACGACGAGAAGATCAATAATGGCGCCTTTGCGCACGTGAAATTGTCAGAACATGAGGAAACCATGTAGAGTATTACGCTTTTGTGAATTTCAGGGTGATGAGAAAGGGACCAGGGAGAAACATACCGAGCACTTCGTTTGGCAGCAGTTCCAAAGGCGAAAGCCCCGGGGCGCTGGCCCCCGACAGCTTCCTCCTCAAAGGGCTTGCGGCAGGTGTTGTGTCCCAGGTCATGTGCAGCCTTTGCAAGTTGTCACAGCTCCGACTGGCCCGCTTCCCACTGAGCGGGATCTCTCTCCATCCTTGGAAAGTATCGGCGGGATAGAGGAAGCGATGGAGTCTGCTGTTTGGCTGGGTCACGGGAGGCTGGTAGACGGCCTGGACGGGGCTCCCGGCCGTGGGCGAGTCGTCTGCGCCATCGACAATGGCTTCCTCCTCCAGGGCCTCCGTGTAAGAGGAGATCTTGGAGCGGGTGAAGGTCTGGACGAGGCCATCGTCGATCTCGCGGACAGAGGAGAACGAGCTGCGGGCGAGCGGATCGAAGGTGGGAGACAGAGCGCGGGGAGCCACCCCGGTCCCCGGAAAGACTGGTGAGGCGCAGGAGTCGGCGACGGAGGGCCGGCGGGCGAGGTGGGTATCGATGGCAACCATGTTGAAGCACCACGGCGCGCGGCGAGTGTGTTGTGTCGAATGGCAGAATTCCCGATGAGAGGCGAGATCGAACCTCCCCCCCCAAAAATAAATCTTGTCGTTGACGGCGGTGAAGAGGCGTCAGGAGAAATTTTACCGAAAAGGGAAAAGAAGTAGAAGCAGAAGAAGAAGGAGAAGCAGAAGGAGAAGAAGAAGGGGTGAGGCGCAAGGAGAAACCGACGAAAAGGAAACTTTTCGAGTTGGAAAGGAGGATAAGAGGTTATCAGGCGAATGTGCACTCCGTAAATAGGTAAGTGGCGTTGAAAGCTTGGAGCTAGGTGAGAGCAAAGGGCTCTGCCTCCTCCGTGCTCGGCACTCCGAGTCTTCGGGCTTTGCCTGGCTTGGCTTGGCTTGGGCCGGTTGGCGCGGGCGAAATCGAGATGGATGTTGGCGTTGGCGTTGGCGTTGGCGTTGGCGCCGACGTCGAGAAGCTGGCGCGAGAGACGAGGAGGTGGTGGTGAAGTTGGAAAATGGTTCGATTTTTGAGAATTTCGATTATTTTTTTCTCGGGCCTCCTCGCCGGTCACGAGAAGTCGGAAGGTGCGAAGGGTGCGAGGTTCAATGTCTTCACGCTTTCTCGGATGGCGGACGGAAGGCGCGAGTCGCGAGTTGCCGGCTCCGTACTTGCAGGTTGTCGGAGGTTTTTTTTCGCCACAGCAGGAAGGGGCGGCAATAGCAAGCCAATGCTTCCTTCCTTTCTGCCAGTAGGTAGGTAGTACTAATTCAACCTCCTTTCTTCCTTCCGAACTTAGCTTTGCTCTAAAACAATGCGCCAAGTCGATGATCGAAGCTGGTCAGGTGACCGTGACGTCTGTGTATGTGAGAGGAAGAGGAGAGAGAGGGAGAGAGAGAGAGGAGAGGAGAGAAAAGAGGTAAAGGTTATGGATGTCAGATGGAGAGGATGGATCGATCGGTGATGGACTGCAGACAAGTCCGGAGGGAGGTCGTAGTCGTGCGTTTTCTGTGCGAGGCGGAATTTCGAGGAAGGGTTACAGCCGTGAAACAGGCCAGGCCGTCTTGCTGTGCAATTCGAAACGAAGCCGCGAGATTCCTCTGTGGCAGGGCGGACACAGGACAGGAGGACAGAGGGCAGAGGACAGAGTTTGGGAGTTCTACGACTAGATAATGGACGATGACTGGGTCGTTCTGAGGACAAGAGCAGATTCGAAGGGGAGAGGGCGAGGGAGAGAGGAACAAGAGACCCGGCGGCAGCTCGAAGCGGCCATGTCGGGCTTTTATGTAATGGTTCAACGTCCGGACAAAGGATGCACGGAAACGGTCTAAAATGGTTCTTCTTGTCTTTTTCTTTTTTCTTTTTTCTTTCTTTTTCTTCCCCTTCCTTTGTTGAGAAAAGTCCCGATGGATCAAGAGTTACCGGTAAGTCAATGACTCTGGGCTCTGGAGACCTCCGGGCACGGAATGGGAAAGGAAGAGAAGAAAAAAAACATCACTGATGCATCTATGGAGCTTTCATTACGTACGGGGAAAATGCTCGGTCAGTTGGTTCGAGCCGAGTCAAGAGGAGAAGGGGGGGGGTGGGAAAAGGGGGGGTTCATTTAGGAAGGAAAAAAAAAGAGGAAAAGTGGAAAAGGTGCAGTGGATCATTGCAGTGAAGGAAAAAAAAGAGGTGCCAGAGAGCACGCGCTGGGTTCGGAGTACCTGAGGTAGACGATACCTACCAGTTGGCCTTCCCGTTGCGGCACCGAGAGAGTACACTAGACAAGGGATAAGAAAGACGAGGTCGATTTCGGAGGAGGCTGTTACCCAGCTTGCCGTTCTCTGCGACTCCGTCCCCCTACGACCTGTACTACCTCTACTCCGAGTCGGACTAGTAGTAGGACTCGTAGTATGTACCTGTAAAGCCCCAGACCCATGAAGAACCTAAGAGATGAGCTAATGGGGGTCAATCAGGAACATTCCGTCGTGCTTTGATCACGTTGACCACATCAGGCCTGGGTCTGACGACAGGTCGGGCCAATCGGGGCCGGCCAAGGCGCCAGGCCCTGCCCCCGTTTGCCGGGCCGGGGCTGGGGATCTGGCCAGGTTCCTTGCGAGGGACACGCATGAGGATCCTCCATCCATGTCGTGCCGGTACTCGTACGATAATACATACACAGTATGTATGTGCCTCAATGGATGGATGGAAGGATTTGAAGAGTTGAGGCGTCTCGAGTTGCTGGCCCAGGCAGAGGCAGGGAGGTCGTATCCCGCGCTCGCAAGCAACAAGAAGGCATTGTTGGAAATATTTTAGGTAAGCCGGTAGCATCGGGCCTCTGCGGGTCCTCGTATGAGAGGTAGTACTAAGTAGTACGAGGTCCGTCTACCTATGCCAATACGGAGGACTGGATCGAGAGATGCACTGTTGGGCTTGAGCCGATGTGAACAGGTTGTGGAAGGCCGCAGAGTCGCATCTACGGGTGCGGAGTACGAGTACGGAGTACGGAGTACAAGCAACGAGGTCAATGAAATGGGTCCACGGATCGTATGTATGAATCCTTAGAGACGCTTCAATTGGCATTAAGATTGAACCTGGAGAGCACCGTGATGTGCCGCCACGCCCATCCACGCTCTGGCAGGCATGAAGTGCAGAATATGTATAGTCGTATGTATATGTACCCCAACTCCAACTGAGTCCTACTCGCTCGTACGAGTACTGGGTACCGGTACGTGACCATACAGGGGCCTCCCCACTGCGCGGCCGCCAAAGCGAGCACTGCGATGCTCGAGAACGCTATTTGCTCACAGCACCGCCGGATTGTGTAATGGAAACTCGGCAACTGGATATTTCTGCCCATCAGGTGAGCACCTCTTGTCGAGCCAGGGACGCCGGAGAGGACTCGTGTTTGTCACAGGAAGCGTCCTTTTTATTTTCTTTTTCTTGTTGCGTTTTCCTCTACTCCATATTTCTCATCCCATTGATCGATCAAATTTTGTTTTTGTTTTCCACAGCGTCTGATTCTTCTCTTTTGCTCTCCTTTCCAGGCCGGTACAGCTATAGTGATGTACTACCGGTACTCCGCAACGGGAAGGAACCTTGGAGGATGCAGGAGTGATTGATGGCTTACAGTACGAGTACATCGTGATGAAAAGCCCCGAAGGAGGTCGCAGTCAGGCCGAGCACCTTCACTTTTCGGACGAATCAAAAAGGTACAGGTAGGTGCTTCCCTTTGCCGCTCCCTGAGTTGTACTCCTCTCCAGGTACTGCTACTAGGTAGTAGTAGTACTACTAGTAGGTAGTACTGGTACTACAGAATACACTGCCAAAGATTGGGCTGCCCCTTCCCCGGATGCTCTCCGCCCTTCCCCCGCAAAATCCAGGATGAGGCTGACAGGCCGGGCAAGCGTCACCCGCATCACATTGATGAGATGACCTATGTTCCGATACTACTCTGTGCCCTCCAAGCTATAGGGAGCACAGATGGTACCAGTACTCACACTGGGAACAGTTGTGACCATCACCATGAAATTGATCAATTGATCCGGTGTGAAATCACGGCCGGGGAGGCTTCAACCTCTTCTCCTCGGCGCGGCGAACAAGACTTCTAGTACTGCGGATTACTCCGTACTACTACCTACTACTGTCATACTGCAATCTCTTTGCGGTCCATTTGACTCGTTTTCAACTTGATTGTCATTCCGGGGAGCGAATGTCACAGACGCGGAGGATACGCCTCCCCGGCCTTTCGATGTCAGGACTAGCCGCGTGGGTTCACAATCGAGCTGCCACTCGCGGAGCACAGAGCCAGCGCCACGGCGCAAGCGGCGCCGGCGGTTACCCGAAGGGGCTCAGAGGCCCAGGAGATCATTGGGTTTGATCAGCATCAGAGCCTCCGACACGAACGGGCGAGTACAGAGAGAAGCTTGGAGTAGGTACTAAGACGGCCGACAACAAGACCAATGCCGGGAGATCACAAATTACCTGTATGAGTACCTGTACTTCGTCAAAGACAAGACTTGGCGATCTTGCCTTCCAGGACCCGTCTCGCGATCGACGCCTTTGTCACGCCGCGCTGCCTCGAGCCGGGTCAGACCTGACCTGCATCAGCACATCTCCAAGGCCCACGCTAGGCAAGGGGAAAAGCTCGGCGCCAGGTCTGCCAATGGGCATATCCAGGCTCTTGGTGCCGCTCGCCATCGTGGCCTCGTGACTCGTGTTCCGAGTACGAGTACCAATGGATGTCCGTACATACTCGAACCTTGGGTTGGTGATCCAGGCCAGGCCGTGATCTCGCCAACAAAAATGCGACTACTGGTACAAGTCACTCATACTCGTATTTACATCCGGCTAAGGGCCCAGCTGTCGACCACATGTTCAATAGAAGCTGTGGAACCAGAGGGCCCCCCCCCCCCCCCCAAGAAAAAACCTGATTGGACTCGTATTTCTGCGAGTGCCGGCATCATGTTGTTGACGGCGGCCCCGCGAGAGACCTTCTGCAACAAAAACTTTTGGGTGCGGCGGAGATCTTTGGGTTGAATTCGTCCCTTAGGTTAGTACTAGTCATGAGGAGCCCAGCCTCACCTCCATTTTTCAAGACAGAGAAGGGACCATTCGAGACCCAAGAGAAAATTTCTAGGGCGCTTCGCCAAGTCAGGGAGAAGGAACAAGAAAGTAAAAAAGCAAAATGAATAGGGGGAAGGGTGGTCGGGATGCCCCCCCCCCCCCCCCCCCCCCCCCCCCCCCCCCCCCCCCCCCC
>NIGB01000009.1:1371433-1389808 GCA_003055145.1 Escovopsis weberi
TAGGGGGAAGGGTGGTCGGGATGCCCCCCCCCCCCCCTTCCCCCCAACCCCCTTTTCCCCCTTCAAAAGGCGTCAGGAACGACACGAGGACCCGAAAAGCAAATACGGCCAAATGACAGCATCACGGCCTTGCTCACGGCCACTCGTCAGCAGGTCACATGGCCCATTGCCCGATCGAGCGCCCGGCCTGTACATATGAAAAAGAGGTAGTAGTACCTGTTTGGTTAGAGGTAGTAGTACTACTACTACTAGTAGTACGGAGTACGAGAGGAGGTACTAGTAATCTTACAAGTACAGGTGCTCGCTCGACTCCCAGGATGTGCCACTGGTTCCATCCATCTCGGCACCAACAGCAAGTGACACTGCCTTATCCGCCGTTGCTGGGATTGGCCCTCACATTTCCTCGCTTACCTTTCCCAGAATCTAAGACGTCGCCAAAGAAATCTTGGTCCTTGTGGACAAGTCGTCCAAGGAGATGGGGGGGACACCTTGGCCGGGATGTCGATGGGCAACATACTCCGTACTTGTACCTGTACTCGCGGGCCACTATACCTGGGATATAGGGTCGATGCGGTGATCTTGATCAGAGGCTCTGTTTCCACTGTCTTCGGCCATCTCTCCTGGGTAAGGTAACATTGATGGATCAATCCAAGTGCAGTTCACGGTCCGAGCATCAAGATCGCCAGATCACTGTTGATTACATAATCAAGACGGCCCTACGAGATCTGAATCGCAGCTGGTTGCCAAGAATTCACTGAACGGTCTCTGGTAAGGAGAGAAGGCTGGGGGGGGGGGGCTTGGAATCGATGCATGAGAAATCGACATTAACTCTATTGCTAGAACTCCAGACGCCGTGGTCAACGTTATGAAGAAAAAGTTGACAAGCTGATGAATGTGAGACGGAGAAAAGGGAAGGGGGGGAAGGGGAAGAAACAACGAGAAGAACAACAACAGATGCCCCACAGGTCAAGTCGATGAGTCCCAAAACCTGAAGAAGATTTCCCCCTACTCCATGTCCACGTCCTCGTCCTCTTCCTCGTCGCCCTCGACAATGGTGTGCTCGGGGATCTCCTCGACGCCGCCGTCGACCCGCACCCTGAGCCTCTTCTTCTCGCCGCCAAACGCCTTGGTCGTGTTCTTCCTCGTCGCCAACAGGCTCTCCTCGGCCTCGACCTCGACGCCCTGCTCCGCCAGCTCGGCGAGCCTCTTCTTCTCGCTGCCCCGCAGGCGCGGCAGCAGGTGCTCGTTCTCGGCGACGAGCTTCCGGGCCGTGGCGAGCTCGCGCTCGCGCTTGCCCGCCATGCGTTTCTTGTAGAAGGCGCGCTCGCGGCGCGCGCGGATCTCGCCGATGCGCCGCATGGCCGCGAGCGTCTTGTCCATGAGGTCGCGGTCGTAGCGCACGGGCTCGTTGCGGCGCTGCGCGAACTGCAGCGTGCTGTCGACCGTCATCTCCTTGCCCGCGTTGCGGCGGTACGCCTTGGTCCACTTGAGCTTGCGCGGGTTGCGCTTCATCTTGTAGTTCTTGTTGCACTTGGAGCGGCAGAAGCGGAACGCCTTGCCATCGTTGCGGACAAACGTGATGCCCTTGGAAGGGTAGGCCGGCCGGCCACAGAAGCTGCAGTCCTCGATACTAAGGACAGACTCGTCAGCATCATGAAGTTCCAAGATCCCCTCACCCTCACCCCCCCGGCGGCCCCGACGCGTCTGTGTACTCACCGCATGATGGATGTGTCGACTGAATTGGCAGAGATGAGATGCGGCCAGGCGCCAGCCGTGTTGTCGTGCAGCCAAACGACAAAAAGTCGGTTCGACGAAAAATGGATGCGTCCGGGTTTTTCTTGCTTAGTCATGTGTCGATAACGATAGCCGATAGCGATAGCAGCTCCGGCGGGGCATTCTCGTTTTCGCGCCTTTCCTAATTTGGACGGCAGAAAATCGCACTCCATTCGAAACTCACCGCCTTCATCGAGCAGAAGTGACGGAGTCGAAGGACGAGTTGGAACTTGTGCGATGCAAAGAGTGATGAAATGGTCGTTCTACTACTCCGTAAGTGGTCGGGAGTCATCTGAGACTCGTCATCAAACATGAACCATTCATCACGAACCAAAGTACCTGTATTGGACCCCGGGGACGCTAACAAACACGGTGACGGCAATGACGCCCCCTGACGTTCCTGGACCGAAACCCACAAACGACTCCTGGAACCACCAATAAAAATCATCGATCCATTGATTATCACGTCTGGACCTGTCTTCCACAAGGATGTCCTCGGAATGCTCCATGCTCGTGGCATGCAGCGTTCGCGGTGCTGCATGCCGCCGGTCCTCCGGCTCCTCCCCCGGTCCCTTCATGTATGTATCCTCCGGTCTCCGTCCCGGCCGCCGCACCACGCCCGAATCCAACCCTGTGGAGAGTGTGTATACCTACTAGGTTAGTAATTTTGCATCGGGTCCCCAGACGCAATGCGACCTCCCGGTCTCAACGCCTGTCAGTCCATGCGCGGCAAGAGGGAAAATCATTAGGTAAAGCCGCGTATGCACGATGCGACGCCGACTGGCCGACGTGCCGGCTTAGCCGAGCGTCACGACTCCGCATCTGATGGATTCACGCTGCGTCTCCCCGTCTGCAAGCTTCGTCCAGCCCTCGTCGTACATCCTTTGGCAACTCCTGGCGTCCACGGAAAAGCTGTTGTTGGCAACACTCCATGCATCGCCAGCAGAAGGTCCCTCACGCCATCCCGCTTAGACGCTTCTGCATCGCGCCATTGTCGAAAAGCATTCATCCTCGTGCGTCCCAGAGGCGCCATCCGGCTTTTCTCTTACATAAGAGATTCATATAGGCCCCTCACCTGCTTCGCAAACGCCCTCTCCATCTGCCAACGCCCATTTAGGCCTTCTTTCTTCGTGTCCCCGGAAGCCTTGCCCATGGTCAGGACCGGTAGCTTTCTTCACTCAGCAAGGGTGGTGAAACACAAGACAGGAGATAATCAGAGTCAATATAACATTCGATGACGGCCCTGTCAAGACAGGTTTGATTGAAGATGCCATATACCTATACATGAAGGAATGGAGAAACAGCTCGCTGGTGCTGCAGCGTCCCAGCAAGATCAGACAGTGGTTGGCGCCATGTCCAAAGAGTGAATGAGCAGAAAAAAAGTGTTAAAAAAACCGATGAAACGCCATTTGCTTTCAAGAAAAAAGGAGGGGGAAAAAAAGGGGGGGGGGAGGGGGGGGTTCCGTGCCTCCAAAGTTGGGAGCATGAAGACACCAGGGCATCAAAAACGTGAAGACATGAATAGTGACAAGGAATGTAGAAACCTTTTTTATGCAACATCGAAACATGGGGGCATTTCCGTCCGGTGAGCGTCTTCCAGATCAATATGCTGCATCAACAGCGCTTGCTGAGCGTCGGAGAAGATCAATGTCATCGGTTGCTCGCCTTCTTGCCTCCCGCCTTCAGACGGTCCTTGCAGTCCTCGCAATACCATTTCGCTGCGGAAGAAAGATCAGTATCCAGCAAGAAACGATTTCGAGCAGGGGATCCAAATCACTCACTCTTAGAACTTGGCGCCACCTTCAGTCCCACGCACGCCAGATGGAACCATTCCCTTGCACAATCATCCGAGTCGCACGCAACCATCTCTCCATAACTGACGCTGTCACAGTAGCAGTACAACGGCTCATCGGCATCAATCTCTCCGTCCTCGCCATCTTCGTCGTCATCGTCATCTCCCTGTATCGTGCTGGGCCCGTCTTGTTCCGCCGACCGCCGAGCCGCGGCGGCAGCGGCATTTTGCACCGCCGCGCCGCCCTTCTTCTGTTGAATCTTCTTGCTTCCCGTGTTGTGGTTCGAATTGTTATTCGAGGGGGTGTCTGCATTGCGAGTCGTCCTGGATGTTCGAGAAGGTTCTTGAAAGGCGCTCGGCAGGTGCGGTGTCGATGGCTTGCTGGCCCGCCCGCTCTTTGTCGTCGTCACCGTGCTGTTGCTCGAGCTGTGCTGCAGGGTCGCTTGCAGGCTCTCGCTCCTGCGGTCTGAGTCCTCCGCGGCCTTGCTATCCCTGCGGCCGTGATGAGTCGCCGGCGTCGGCAGAGATGAGGGGGGGGTTTGATTATCGTTCTGCTCGACCTCCGCCGGTATTGGCTCCGCCTTCACCGCGACCGGTGCCTCCTTCGTGACCTTGGACTCGTTGTTCGGCCGCGACCAATTGGCTTGTTGCGACTGGTCCAGGGCATTGGCCGTGTTGCCGCCTGCCTTGAAGGCTGCTGCCGACGCCGATGCCGCCGCCGCAACCGCCGTTGCGGGCCGGACAATCTTGCCGTTTTCCACCGTCGACTGCAGCGAATTCTGTCGCGCGCGGGAGGTTGCGGGTCGGGTCGCGGCCGCCGACGTCGGGGGCGATGGCCGGCTTGGCGCCTTGGGCTCAGGCGCTGACCCCAGGAGTGGGGATGTGGTGGTGGAGGGGGGATTGACAGCTGCCGCTCCGAGCCTGTGATGACGGAACCAGCCTTGTTAGAAGCGAGCACCTCTCGGCCTTGGGGGTCAAGAGAACCACGTCCAACTTACCTTCTCTTAGACTGTCCGCTACCGGTGGGCAGGGCTTTGCGCTTCTTCGGGGGCTCTGGCACTGGTGTTCCCCTCGGGCTAGCGGGCTTCGGCTCTGGAGCTGCTGTCGTCGTCGTCGTCGTCGTCGTCGTCGTCGTTGTTGCTGCTGTTGTTGATGTTGAGACGGTCTTGTTTGTTGCTCGTTCTTGAGTCGCGCTGGCAGTAGGAGGCTTTTCTTTTTCCACCTTGCGTCGTTTGGTGGGGGGGTTGCTGTTGGTGGATGTGGCATTCGAGATTCCCAGACCGACGTTGCCACTCTCTGTTGTTTTCCGCACCTTGCTTGGTTGAGATTTCTTGCCACTCTGATTGTTTGCTGGAGTGTTGGAGGCTGCTATCGTCGCGGCGGCATTGTTGCTGCTATTATTGTTCGCGGTCGTGCTGTTGTTGTTGTTGTTGTTGTTGTTGTTGTTGTTGTTGTTGTTGTTGTTGCTGTTATTGTGGTTGTGACTTCGGGCCTCGAGATCGTCAGCATCCGACTCGTGCGGCGGCTGCTGCGGCTTCTGTGTCTTCTTGCCCTGGGAAGCTTGCTTCCGGGAATCGCTGCGGGTCGCGGCCTGCTGCTCCGCCAGGGCCTGTGCCGCGGCGGAGATGGCGGCCGCACCGTCGCGTCTCGTTCGCTCCGCCTGTGCCGCCTTGCCGTTCCGGTTGTCCGGGTAGGCCCAATGTGTCGTGCTTCCCCACTTGGCCTCGTCGCTGAACTCGCCCTCGAGGTAGGGCCACACGTCCTCCACTCGCGCGAGCTGCCTCTGCAGGGCCTCATTGGCCGTTGATATGACGTGGTTCTTCTCTTCTAGCGACACAAGCATCTCTTGGATCTTGAACGCGGTCTGTCGGAACAGCTGTCGACGTTGGATGTTGGAGGGCTCGAATGCCGAGCTGCTGCTCGGCTCGTCGCCAGGCGGTGCGGGCTGGAGGCGGCGTCGGAATTGTTGCTGAGCTTGCTGCTGCTGCTGCTGCTGCTGCTGCATTTGCTGGTTGAATGGCGTCCCGCCATTGGAGCTTCCTTGAGCGCTCGCCGTTGCCGACCTCGGCGCATTGGTGCTACTCGAGACCTCATTGTTCGTTCGCGCTTCGGGGATGGGGAGTCTCCTGGCCGCGGCGATGAGCTTGAACAGCTGTTCCTCGGGCGCGAAAATCTTGGCCTCAACCTCCTTGAGTAATGTGAAGTGTCGGACGAGCTCCTTGGGGAGGGCGGTGATGGCGTCGGCGAAGTGGGTGATGGCAGGGAAGATGTCAATGGGCTGGTCACCGAGGGGACCAGCACCACTGCCGCTCGCCCCGCTCGCTCCCCCGGCCCCGCCTCCCCCGAGTATGCCTCCTGTTGTTCCTCCTCCACCGAGCGTGTCTCTGGTTGCAGCGGAGCGGGCGGCGGTGGCAGAGCTTCGTGGAGGGTTGGTGCGCGTCTGGCGAACAGGCTGCGATCTCCGGTGCGACGGGGTTTGCAAATCAGCGGTCGGGGGCTTTGTCGATTTCATCTTGGATGGAAGCTGGACGTGATCCCATCAATGATTGAGGAGAAAGGGAGAGAGAAGAGGACCAAGGCGAGAATCGTCCGTCTGGCCTGGGCCGGCCCAGAGCACAAGGAGCTTTTTTGAGGGGGGGGGGGGGGGGTTTGGCAGAAACGTGTGTGCGGAATTCGTAGGGTCTGGGGTCTGTCGATGAAGACGCAATGCAAAGAAAGACTAGTAGGAGATCTTTGGGGGAAAAATGAGAATTCCTAGGCCATCTTGCACTCCGTTAGCAGTTCCCAAGTGATCACTCGAGCCGTGAAGTGTAGAGTTGGTTGGCTTCGGTGGGTGGGATGGGCAGTGGTGGAAAAACGGAGGTGGCCATGGAAGTGGAATAGGATGGAGCAGATCAAGACCGGTCCCGGGAACACATACCTTTTCTCTCTCCTCGTCCGTCGATACCTCTGACTGATGCTGGATCTTGGCTGCGTCTGGTGTGCGAAGGTGTGTCTCGTCTCTCGCTTCTCTCGATTGCAGTACGAGTACCAGATTTTGGGGAGCGAGAGACGATCTGCCGCGAGCGAGCGAGATACGGGGAGCGACGTATCTTTTGCGCCTGTGCTCGGCCGGGCTTTTGGCGCATGACACAAGCACAACGCGGTGCCGCTCCGGGAATTTGCGGGCTCTGATTGGTCTGTCGGCAGAACTCACGCTCCGAGCCGCGGTGATGCAATGTCTTGCCTGCTTATGTAATTGCGGCAGGAATGCTTTTATCGATAACGGCTTCACTCGGTCCTTGTACTCCTAGGTACCTGTATTTACTCATTTCAGTACCTCTACTCGATGGAGACGGCACAGCTTCCCATGAAAGAGAAGCGAATTAGTACGCAGCAGGGGAAGGGCCAGGAGGGAGTTGCGTCAAGGAGGAAAGGGGTATGACATCGAAGACACAAAAAAAAAAAAAAAAACTTGCTCTATGCCTCTATATCATCTTTCGGGTTGGGGGTGGGGGAAACAACTTGGTAGCCAGATGGGCGACAACATGGAGAAATGAAAGACGAGCATCCAAGCCATGTCCAGCCATTACAAAACTGCTGAAAGCGCAAGATCTGCGCGCTCGGATGTCAAGATAAAAACAGACGAGTGGGATTCCCGGAGAGAGGGAAGGGGGATTTCTGGGGGTATCAACATCGCGCGCGCTTGTGTCTAGTCGGTCATCCTCCGCCCCTTGCCGTGCCTACCCCCGCCAGATGAGCCTTCTCTTTCCAGTTGCTTCGCCCTCCACTGCCATTCCAGAAGCACCCAGATGAAGTCCCTCAGGGTGAAGTCGGGCCACAAACATTTGCGGAAGAAAATGTGCGTGTCCTGGTGGCACTGCCAGAGCATGAAGTCACTCAGACGCTCCACGCCGCTCGTTCGAACGAAAATGTCCAGCGGAGGGTCGTCGGCTGTGTAGATGTGCTTCTCAATGGTCTCGGCGGTGATGGTATCAGGGTTGGGAAGAACGGGGGTCTGCGAGCCGGCCCTCTCGAAGAGGCGGGATTTCGGCGAGCCGGGCGTGTAGCTTGTCGCGGATGAGCTCATGCCGTCCGTGTCCGTCTCTCTGTCGTCGTTGTCTGCGATAGAGGGGACCGACTCCTCCTCCTCCTCCTGCTGCTCCTGCTGCTGCTCCTGCTGCTCCTGCTGCTGCTCCTGCTCGTGCTCCTGCTCATGGTCATGCTCCTGCTCCTCCTCGATTCCTTCATCTGGGATCGTTGGCAGCGGTTCCCGCCCTTCGAGCTGACTGGACAATATCTTCTGTCGGATGTGCGTGGGCGAGAAGGGCGTGTTTTTCGGAGGCGGCGGGGTCTGAAAGTCCTCCACGGTGGAGCGAATAGCGGTTGTAATTTCTTCTCTCGACGTGTAGGGAAAGCAGATGTTGAGCACGGCCCTGGAGCTCTGTCAGCAATGGTGATTCGTGGTAAGCGGCATTTCGCCCCCAGATCTCTTGGCCAGCACCGACTTTGTATTGTGTTTTGTCCTGGCAGCGGCCTTGTCCATCACTTCCAGGACATCCTCGGGGATCAGGTCGCGCTGGCCCAGGATCCGCACGCAGGCTCCGTAGCGGTCGAGGATGTCGCCGTACGTCGTGAGCTGCTCGAGCTTGACCTTGGCGAGCTGCATGAGCCCCTCGACCTCGTACTTGGGACGGTTGAAGTTCTCTATGCTGAACGCGTAGACGGTGACGACCTTGACGCCGCACTTGTAGCAGACTTCCATAATCTAGGGAAACGCGCAGTTCCTGTGAGCAGACAGGCCGGGACGTGCCGTGCCGAGGTTTCAGGATTTCGAGGAGAGACAGACCTTTGCCAGCGCTTCGAAGCCACGGTGGTGTCCCTCGATGACTTCCATGCGATGGCTCCGGGCGTAGCGCCGGTTGCCATCCATGACGAATGCGACATGCTGGGGGATCGGCCCCTGTTTGAGGGCGTTGATGAGGATCTCGCGAAGTTGGTTGATGGCCCACTCTCCGGGAGGCGACTCGATGATGAATCTCTTGAGGAGGGAAACGGCGTCGGCCATGGTTTTCCTTCTTTCGTATTCCTCCTACCCTTTGCTTGACTCGTTTTCTTTCGAGGAGCGAAGATGGCGCCGGGTCTACCAGTATGTGAGGATTATGTCGCAAGACCGCGGTGGAGCTGAGCGGATGACCAATGGATGCACGAAGCGGAAAGAAAGACAGGGAATAGATCGCTTCAGCACTCGCATGTGGGTTCTGGAAGAAAGAGAGTAGACAAGGGTATGATCGCTGAGAACAAAACAATGCAGGACGCGAATAATAGCAGATACGCCCCGTCAGGGGAAGAGAAAGATTAGGTACTCAGATATTAGTACGGAGTAGTAGTAGGAGTGTTGTAGTAGTAGTAGTGTCGAGCGGGAGATGAGGCCGAGAGAAGAGGCCAAGTAATCAATCAACATTGATGATGTTCAAGTCGATTATGAAAGCACCGACTTCATTGACCATGATTGAAGGAAAGGATCGATCACACTGGCAACTTCCACTTGAAATGCCCGTGTTCCGAGTTGGACTTGCTGGTTACCCAGCGAGGGGTCAGTCCGCGGTCAGAGGACAGATTCCTGTTTCAGAACAGGCGAGCAAATCGATTCGCGGCTCGAGTACGTGTACATCGCGGAGGCTGCCGATCCTGTACTCGACAGGTACAGGTACCTCTCCGTGCTGCTTCCAGTCCCGGCCGTTGAAGGCCTTCCGGGCCGATAAACCCGGTGCTGGCAAGAGCTCGGGTCGCTCTGGACCAGAACCACCAGTTGAAAGCTTGAACTTCAAAGTGCTCCAGAGAAGCCTCCAAATCTGTCCGTGAAGATGCGCCAATCATGGATCAATGGATAGAAAGAAACTTGCGAATTGATGTCCTTCTATCTTTGGCTGTCCCTGATAACCTCGTTCGCATAATCTAGACTACTGTATCTGTGCATGCACATCAATAGGCGAGGATCACGGTGTCCTGCATACTTACTGTGCTCCGTATGTGTGTACTCCGTATACCTGTATCCTTGCGAATCTGCTTGCTGATTGCGACACTCTTGTTGTGCTGCTATTCTCGGCCGTAAAAATTTCTGCTCAGGCACTCCTACTCACATACATACTAGGTAGGTACCTTTAGGAGGACTACTACATAATTCGACAGAACTACGGAATACCGCATGTAAGTTGGTATGCATGCAGAGACGTTAGTTGCATGATTCGTCTCTGCCCAACCGATCGAGAACGCTGTTCCACCCTAGACCGCAGCACGGCCCAGTCACATCATCTCTCCGTGATCCTCTGCCTCCGATATCCCTTCCTCTGAAAGCCGCACCGAGCTTTGGCTGTATGTACTGAATCTGCAGACTGCACGCAGGTTACAAACGCAACTCCGTGCCTCATCTTCTTGAACAAGCAGCCCTGGGCGAGCATCAAGGCCGCCGCCCCTCGCCTTAACATCATGATTTCAATTGATCAATCTTGACCCGTCATTGCTGGAATACGAGTACACATACTCCATATAGTACTCCGTACATATATACATATGAATGTGGTGCAGGGATTTGCTTCACCTACCCTGTAAATTCCACTCCCCATTGAACTTGGTGCCGGCTTTCTGTGTCCGGACTCGGAGTTAGTACTCCGTACGAGTAGTACGGATACCTCGATGACGCCTTCCCACCCTCGATCTTCAACACAACCTGTCACAACCTACGGGGTACAGAGTACGGAGTACTCGGTAGATTTCGAGGAAAGAAGCAACGAGACAAACACATCGCAGAGCCATTCCTTCCTTTCCTGCAAACTACGGTAGAAGGACCGACTCCAATCTCTGCAGAGGTATCACCTCTAGTAAAAGGCCAGGTACTCGCCGTCCAGACAGAGAGGCAAGTAGACTTTTGCCCCGCCAGAGCTGGCCGCGCAACCTGGGCGACGCTGCCCCGCTATCCCGCGACTGTTCCCCGCTACCTGAGGCCATGTCTCGGAATACACGCCGGCCTGACCTCCTAGTGCTGCTGCAGCATGATCATGAATTGATATTTGACGGGCCACGATGCATCCAGAAATTGTTCGTATCGTCGATACTATCGGGTCCTCTGACCTTGGAATCTCAGCATCTTCGACGACCACCAGGGCTTTAGCTGCGTAGCTGCAGTCTGCATGTCGAGCGGCTTCGCCACTGCACCCCACTCCCGCATGCTTCGCCCAGCCAAAACCATTCAGGTCCATGCCATCCGGTCCCCTCGCAGACTGGAAGCTCTTGGAGGGGCTGTCAGCACGTCCAATCTTCGAGTGAACAGCATCAATCCCTACTACGCAGTACGGAGTCCTAAGTTCCCCATTCGTCAAGAGGTTAGTGCTGCCCGTGGTCCAGCCCACGGATAGATCACCAGGTACAGGAGCCTCCGCTTCTGCTTGGGCTCCACGACTCCAGTTGGGAGCCTTGGGATCAAGCCTGCTTTTCCAACCTTCCTTTGCCCTCTTTATCTCCTCCACTCCCCCCTCTCCACTCCATTCTTCTCCCTTTCTTCCATGCTCATCACTGTCTGCTTGTCGGTCATTGCGCTCGAGACTCGCCTTGCTGACCTTCAAAGGTGGTGACCAGCAGAAGGTAGCTGCCTGCCTGCCCACCGACCTCTATACAATTGATACACTTACATGCCGCCATTGCTTGTTGTGACCCTCCCCCGACCCCTTCCCCAGCCTTGACGACGCTCTAGTCAGCTGTCACCATGGTCGTCTTCGACGGCCACGAGTTCCTCACAGAGGAGGAGATCCGCCTCAAGCAAGACAGGGAGCGCTCAAAGTACTGGAAGAAATGGGGCCCTTACACTGCTGAGCGACAATGGGCCACAGGTACGGCCGAGTCCTGCTGCCAAGGGCCATCAACTGCGAGCTATTGCTGATCGATGCCACAGTCCGCGAGGATTATAGCCCTGACGGAGATGCTTGGAGCCGTGCGTTCAACCCCTCAACCCCTCTTCGCGGGGGCGTCTGCTGACTCGTCTCCTCGTCTCACGCCATAGATTTCACCCACGACCACGCCAGATCTCGAGCTTTCAGATGGGGCGAGGACGGCATAGCCGGCGTCAGCGACTCCCATGGTTTTCAGCACATTGCTTTCAGCTTTTGGAACGAGCAAGAGTACGCGGCGCCCAGTCCCATGCGCGTGTTGTTTACGAGATCCTGACTCCCGCCCATCTAGTCCTTTTCTGAAGGAGCGCTTGTTCGGCCTATCTAACCCTCAGGGAAACCACGGCGAGAGTATCAAGGAGGCTCATTTTCACGTCGACAATACCCCGGTGAGTGTCCCGTGATGCTTAATGGCTCGCAAATGGAGGCTTGATGTCTTGACGCCCTTGCTAATTCCTATGGTCTATGCAGACGGTACGGTCCCACACCCGCCATCCCAAAAGACCACCTTGCTCGAGGACTAACGGCCGCAGCACTCCTACATGAAATTCCTCTACAAGTACCCCCAGAAGAAGTTCCCGTACGAGGACTTGATCGCGGAGAATGCTCGACGAACCAGGGAGGAAAACGAATACCAGCTCCTGGACACTGGCGTCTTTGACGAGGACAGGTACTGGGACATCTTCATCGAGACGGCAAAGGAGGCAGATGACCCCGATGAGATTCTCTTCCGTGTCACGGCCTGGAACCGAGGCCCAGAGCCGGCACCCCTCCACATCATCCCGCATGTCTGGTTCAGAAACACCTGGAGTTGGGGCCGAGAAGCCCCTGAGAAGAAGCCTTCCATCAAGGCCTCCTCGGAGCTCCAGGCCAAGTCCAACCACCACAGCCTCGGCGAGAGATTCGTTACCTTTGCCCCATCTCCAGGCGTCGGGATGGCCGGGGATGACGTCCTGCCAAAGATGATGTACACCGAGAACGATACCAACTTCGATCTGCTGTACGGCCAACCCAATCCTCAGCCCTTTGTCAAGGATGCTTTCCACCGATACGTCGTCGAGGGTGAAAATAAGGCGATCAACCCCGCACAGACAGGAACCAAGTTCGCCGCATGGTACAGCTTCAACGAGGATGGCGGTGTCAACCCTGGCGAGTGCGCCGGTAAGCTTCCATCCCGAGTCTCCACTGCAAAGAGGCCTTCATTGACCTGATGAGTTCAGTCATTCGTTTCCGCTTCTCCAAGCGAAGCGTCGAGGACGTTGACGAAGAAATCTTCGACGATGTTTTCGACAGACGGATCAAGGAGGCAGACGAGTTCTACCACTATCTTAGCCCCCTGCCCATGGCAGACGATCTCCGCAACATCCAGAGGCAGGCCTTCTCCGGAATGCTCTGGACGAAACAGCATTACCTCTTCATCTGGGACCAGTGGGCGAACGGCGATCCAGGCTGTCTTCCTCCACCCTCAGAGCGCCACGGGCTGCGCAACGCTCAGTGGAGACACATGCACTGTGATGATATCTTGTCGATGCCCGACTCCTGGGAGTACCCCTTCTTTGCTGCCTGGGATACCTCTTTCCACTGCATCCCACTGGCTATGATTGACCCGGATTTCGCCAAGAAGCAGCTCGATCTGTTCACGCGGGAGTGGTATTGTCACCCTAACGGACAGTTGCCAGCGTGAGTTTCGATATGCAAGCAGGAGGCCTGTCTTTGGACCCCTTTTCTGACCGTGTCGACAGATATGAATGGAATTTCGGAGACGTGAACCCCCCGGTCCATGCATGGGCTACTTTCAGGACCTTCAAGATCGAGAGAAAGATGTACGGTCGCCAAGATCTCGACTTCCTGGAGCGCGTGTTCCAGAAGCTGCTCCTCAACTTCACCTGGTGGGTGAACCGCAAGGATGCAGATGGCAAGAATGTCTTCGAGGGCGGGTTTCTCGGACTGGACAACATCGGTCTTTTCAACCGATCGGAACCTCTTCCCACCGGTGGTGTCCTCGAGCAAGCAGACAGCACCGGGTGGATGGCGTTCTTCTGTCTCTGCATGCTCAACATTGCCCTCGAGCTTGCCAAGCACCGTCGCACCTACGAAGATATTGCGTCCAAGTTCTTCGAACACTTCATCTTCATCAGCGACGCCATGACCTTCAGGACAGGCCAAAAGGACGAGAAGTCCTTGTGGAACGAGGAAGATGGCTTTTACTACGATGCCATCTCTTGGGGCGGCCCCTGGCTCCAGCAGCTGCCCGTGCGCTCGTTGGTCGGCCTCATCCCCCTCTACGCAACGACGACGCTCGAGCCAGAGCTAATCAACAAGCTGCCCTCGTTCAAGAGGAGAGTCGACTGGTTCATGCAGAACCGCTGCGATTTGGCAGAACGGAACATGGCCAGCATTCGAAAGCGCGGCAAGGGTGACAGGATCCTTTTGTCTATTGTCAGTAAGGACCGACTGGAGAAGATCCTGAAACGAATGCTGGACGAGGACGAGTTTTTCAGCGACCACGGGATTCGTTCGCTTTCCAAGTACCACAAGGAGAATCCCTTCTCAATGGACGTCAAGGGCCAAGAATTCAAGGTCGGCTATGTTCCCGGAGACTCGGACACGGGACTCTTTGGTGGCAATAGCAACTGGAGAGGGCCCATTTGGCTCTGCGTCAACTTCCTGTTGATTGAATCTCTCCAGCGGTTCTACCTCTTCTACGGCCGCGACTTCGAGGTCGAGTGCCCCACTGGAAGCGGCGACTTCATGCACCTGGGAAAAGTCTCGGAGGAAATCCAGCATCGTCTCCAGCACCTCTATGCTCGAACCGACGATGGCAGACGCAGCATCAATGCCGGTGATGATCGTCTGGATTTCGATGAGCACTGGAGGGACTACCTCTGGTTCTACGAGTTCTTCGATGGAGACACTGGACGGGGCTTGGGTGCCAGCCACCAGACCGGATGGACGGGCCTGATTGCTCGTATGATCCATGACACTGGGTAAGCTCTTTCCTCCACGGCGGGCAGGATGATGGAGACACTGACGAGTTGTGCAGTATTACTTGCCGTCTTCCACAGACTCCTCGCACGCCGTCAGCGGGAATGTCGCACTATTTCGACGACATGTTCCAACGCTACATCGAGGGCGGAGCCCCGCGGACTCCCAGCAAGAATAGGCTGCGGCGATCATCGACAAGCCGTTCCTTGGGTGCGAGGAGTGATTTCGGGGGCATGATGAACGGAAACGCCCACGACGACGACGACACGCAGTCCGTGTTTGAGATGGATGACCCCGAAAGGCAAAAGCTCAAGGCTGAAGCCGATGAGCATATGCATCAGTATCTCTCGGAACAGCTCCAGAGATTCAAGGGCGAGAACTCTGCCAATGCTGATGAGCAGGAGGACGAGTATGAGACCAGGGCTTGATAAGCGCAGAGAAAATTGGGATTTGGGATGGAACCTATGTTCTTGCCCCTTTCCGTTGAAAAGCAAGAGAGTGCACCGTCTATAGGCGACGAAAATCTAGAACTGTTGAAGATATATTGGAACTGGCGGAAAAGGCAGCTCCTGCAATGTTGAATATCTCGGCCATGCTGTGAAGTCTGTTTTGACTACCAGCGGTCTTGTGGTCCTAGGGATCCCCCTGCAAGATTCGAAGGAGTAATCGTCGACGAACAATACAACGTGGCTTCGTGGCATTTAAGGCACAACTTCAAGTCCACTATGCCCTAAAAGCTGCTCCTTTTTCTCAACCCCCCCGTTTTTGGCTTTTGTTCCATCCTCAACCGTATCCTCCAATTCTCTTCATCATCTAGTTCACTTGAGCTCGTTTGATTTCACGCTATCATGGTCGGACTTGTCTTTGTTTCGATGCCGTGTAGTCAGATACATACAGATACTGCCAACCGCACGTCTTTGTAGAAAAATTACAGATTATCGGTGAGCAGCTTGTTCATTCTCGCAACACGAGCGGACACGCTGAGGTCGACAGTCCGGTCGCCAACCTCGACGACGAGACCACCGATGATTTCACGGTTGACCTGAATACCGATTAGACCTCTTCTCGAAAGGGGCAATTGAAGAGACTGAAACTTACAATGTTGGTGACCTTGAGCTTCTTGCCCTGGCCGACGTGGGAAGACTTGGCGACAGCAGTCTCGAGTCTAGCGAGCGTCTTGGCGTCGAGGGGCTAGCAAAAAGAGAAGGTCAGCCGAGTGGTTTCTCACAAAGTCGAGGAGAAAGAAGAAGAAGGGTAGGAGTAGGAGGAGGAGGAGGAGGGCGGGGGCCAGGCAGGCAGGGCGTACCTGGGCGCTGGTGACGGTCATCTCGACCTCGCCGCGCGCGGCGGCGATGAGCTGGCCGAACTTGTCCGTCACGCCGGGAAGGAGGCTGAGCCTGTTGTTCTCGGCCAGGGTGGAGAGGAAGTTCTGCAGGGTGGAGCCGCTGGCGGCGCCGGAGGCCTTGACGAGCTCGGCGACGATGGCGGACTTGTCGGCGTGGCTGAGGGTCGGGGCGGCGAGGATGGTGCTAAGCTTGGGGTCCTTGTCGACGATGGCGCCGAGCTTGGCGAGGTCCTTGGCCGTGGCATCGAGGGTGGCCTGCTTGGTGGCCGCGGTGTACTAGATATTGACGCATTTTGTTATTCCACAACGTCCAGACTCGGTCTGTGCCTCCTCTCTCTCGCGTCTTGCTTGCGTGCCGCAGCGCCGCGCACGGGGCCCATTGCTACTCTTCTCCAGCATGCAGCACGTCCTTGGGCCGGTCCGATCCATCGCGGGGAGGCATTGGCATACCAGGGCAGTGGCATAGGTGCCGTCCAGGCCGAAGAGGGCGACGGGGGGCTTGGTCTCGGAGGCAGCCGCCGCGGCGTAGGTCCGCGCGGGGACGGCCCGCAGGGGGGCGACTCTGGCGGCGGAGCGGAGGACTTGTCGCGAAAGCATGGCGGGGGTCGTCGGGGTCGTCGTCGGCGGCTTCGGAGGGTGGAAGGTTTTGAGGCTGGGGATATGCAACAGCAGCTCGCTTTGCGGTTGGACTCGGTGGTTCAAGGCGACGGGCAATTTTGGAAGTTGATGCCTTAGCAGCTTGGCAGGCAGAAACGAATGATTATATAAGCAAATTTTGCAGACGCAATCACGCTATCGTACTCCGTACTAACTCCGCACATACAACTCCGTACATACCTGTACGCGAACCTTTCTCTCAAGCAAATTCACGGATTGCAGACGACCAAAGATTCTATCTTTGTTCAATTAAGACTTCTTATTATTTATTCATCATTATATTCGTTGTCCGACTCATGCTCTTGTCGAGTTGTGCAGCCCTCGAAATGCCGGCTCGCGGCCGTGATTCAGTTTCGTGAAAGCAAATTCCAACGCCTTAGCTCCCTTGTTCGCAAACAATTCGCAAACAATGCCATCCATCAGTCATTCGAGAAAGGGAGGAAAAAAAAAAAGGAAAAAAGTCGGGTCAGGTGAACGCAAGACTCGGGATTTGAGATTGAGAAAAGCTGTCAATCGCTCTTCAGCATGCTGTCGACGAGATCACCGAGCGGACCCCAGTAGTCGCGCCCGCTTGCCAAGCTGTGCTCGTCGATGAAGAGCACGTATTGCTTGAAGCTCGTGTTCAGGTGAGGCTCCAAGCCCAGCTCGCGGATCACGGGGTAGTGATGGCAATAGATGTGGGCGTAGACGCGGTACATGCGCTTGAAGATTTGGCGCACGAGAGCCGGGAATGACTTGGGGAAGGGAACGCCTGGAAAGCATCAGAGTCCGCATGAGTGCCGCCTCGGGCGCGCGCCCGGATCAACGTACCGATCTTGCTGGGGAGAACGCTCTCGTTGTCAATGGTCGCCTGCACCCACGCCATGAGCTGCTCGATGTAGGCTGGGGCGGGCATCTTGGTAGGTCGCCTGTAATTCTCGTTGTCTTGCCAGAGATACTCAAACCTGCTGCATCTTAGCGGTCTTGCCGGAGACTGATGAGGGGACGGAGAAGAGAGGAAGAATCAACGCGAAATCGCAATTTGGATGCCGCAACAAGCCGCACGTACTCATCTGTGGCCTTCATCTCGGGGCACGACTGCGGGGAGCAGAATTCCGTGATGGCGCCGTAGAGGAGATTGATCTGGTTGTAAAAGTCGACCACTTTTCGGCATTAGCAACGAGGCTGGACTCGAGATTGGGGAAGGAATATCCGTCTCGGGTGGCGGCTCACTGTTCACGGCGAGCCATTCGTTCTCGTCCTCGCCTTCTGGCAGCTTGACGACCTTTCTCAAGCTGCCTCCGCCCAGCGTGACCTCGGCATACTGCCTGAGCTGGAAGCTGGTGCTCCCACCCTTGCCCGGTCGGGGGCGGAACTGGTTCCTCGTCTTCTGGTTGCTAACAGTCCCGAATTCGTTGTCAGTGAATGGATCCCAGGGAGAGGTCCCAAAGGGGAACTCCTCGTAGATGAAGATTGAAGGTATGTCTAGATGCGCCATGGTTGGTGGTTTTGGTGGTGGTGGTGGAGGGGGAGGAGGAGAGTCGAGAGTCGAACGCGAGAGGATTTGGCAACATTGTGCGCGAACGGTGTCATGAATTGAAAAGGGATAGATATTTCTGCTTCGGCGAGCGGTAGGGAGGGCGATGTAGAATCAGGGAGAGGCGATGAGACACGGGTGACCAACACTGTTGTCAAGAACTGCGCTGCCATGGCAGGCGGATCTGGATTCAAATTGATGGGATGGTACTCGGGCTAGGACGGACTCGGGTCGATCTGCATGCCACACGGAGCGGGTTAGAGGAGCGATGAATGAAACCGAGACTTGAGGGACTTGAGAAGTTGCAGCCGCTGTGCGGTTCGAGACGGAGTTATGCGCATGAGATCCTGAAAAAAAGGGGTTTTGGGGGGGGGGGGGGGGGAAA
>NIGB01000009.1:1389858-1413363 GCA_003055145.1 Escovopsis weberi
CAGGGGGGGGGGGGCGCATACCTCGACGCGGGGCAGCGTGTGGGATGAACGTCGTCTTGAGACTCGAACGGGCGTTGCCGTTAGTATGGATGGATTGATCAATGGATGGAGTCTGGATGCCCTTTTTGCTGGGAGGGTTTGGTAGAGAAGTCGGGGTGCGAGGTCGGGGTCGAGGAGTCTTGGTCGCGCAAAATCGGGGTATGGAGAGGAATCGGGCAGCAGGGCTGCGTCGAGTCGAACCGGATCGATCGAATGATGGGATGATGGGATGATGGGAGGTGTTCTTGGTTGACTCGAGGAGGTCAGTCCTAGAGAGACCTGGTCATCGTACTCGTTAGTAGTAGAGGAGGTGGATGCTGGTAATGACGATACTGGCCAGTGTCGCGTTTCTCGATCTGCGGTGTGACTGATCAAGCTGAGCTGAGGTGCACTGGGCTTGTCCAATTGCCCGTGTTTATTGGCGCTTCCCGATTGGGAATTTGGATCCATGCAGGCGAGTCGGTGGTTGCTGGGCGGTCGATGTGGCTTGGGCCTGTTCTTGTGGCGCCAGCTGAGTGGCTGTGAGGGGTGGCCCAAGAGGCGAGGCGAGGGTGACTCAGCTGCGACCTCCACTCAGTGGAAGATTTAATTGGATCAATCCATGGGCGGTGAATGGGTTAGTAGGTACTCCGTAGGGCTCTTGAAAAGCGTCACGACTCCTCTAATCCTGCCGCGGGAGATCATCCTCGGATGTGGACTGCCAGGCCATGGCTTCGGAGTTGGAGTGGCATCAATTGATGAGATGATCTTGGTGTCATGTGCAATATTGTGGCTTCTCAACACTGCCGTGTGGAGCACAGGGGGAGCTTAGCTTCAGCCATCACGGACTCAGCTCACCAGCCAGGCACTTCGTACTTCAGTGGTACTCGGTGGTCTGCAAAAGTCCAGGACCCAGGGCGGCAAGGCAATCTACGATGAAGCAGAGCCCAGCCCATAGATCGGGTCGGAGGGGCGCTTGTCAAGACAAACTTGAGACTCGGCATCGGCTGTGCAACTCCGATAATTCGCTTGGCGATGCTGCTCGGAGTACGGCAGTCAAGGGGTAAAGGACCCGCGAGCCAATCAATTGCCGTCCGCGCGAGGGCGATTCCGGTGCCTGGTGGATGATGATGCAGATGCAGATTTACCTACCTCAATTGGGAGTCCGGTGAACTCGTACATGGATCAATGTATCTTTATGCATGGCATCGTTAGACGGTGGACCTGCGGACGCACATCTCGGGACTTGGACGACGACTGCAAGAGGTATGCATGTACTCGTAGTACGAGTACGGAGTTCTCCATTGCAGTCTCGAGAGAGCTACTAGTACCATCATTTGACAATCTGCTTTCGACACATCAATGGATCTTCCATGCCAAGCTTAAGGCCGTCTTTTCGAGGCAACATAAAGACGTGAGGTCAATGAATTGATCTCATGCGCAGCCTGCAGTGCCCGTTCCTGCCTCATAGGTACTTATAGAGTCGCGGTCCGAGTACGAGTACGGAGGCCGTGTCTTCAACCGCTCGTTCGTACTGTGTTGGGATGAACCCTGCTGGAAGGAGCAGTGTTGTCCGCCGTTCTGATTGGCCAGGAAGTGGGTTTCAAGAGCAGGCGCATCCCCGCCCGCCAAGCCGCGTCATTGGCCGAGAGACGCGCCCCCCGCAAACTGCCTCTTTGGGGCATCGCGCCGCGGGGCCTCCAGCTCGTTGCCGCGCCAACCCGCCGCCCCAGGCCCATGTTTTCAATTTTCGCATCCTTCTAGAGCACCGAAACTCCCAGGAAATTCCCGGAAAACTTATGCCTACGAGTACTCGTACGGAGTACGCAGAAACCTCCCCCAGAGAGGCGGATCCTGTGTGGGGCCTCCGGCGTCTCTCTCTTGCAATGTCAATGTCTCGTCTCCAGACTCCACGCTCCGCCTCCAACATCCATCCTCTCAGCCCATGCATTGAGTTGAAGCAGATCCGACACACACACACTCACACACGCACACATACGCGCGCGCGCGCACGGCATCTTCAACGCACCCGACCGTTTTGCGCCTCCAGCATCCGCCGTCCCATCCAGAAGAAACCACCGCCTCCGCGAGGCGCACCCAAAAAAGCAATTCGAAATCAAACCCTCCCGCCGACTCTGTCCCTCCCGTGACACCCATCAAAGACACTGTACGGAGTACGAACGGAGTACTGACCGAGGACCCTGCCGTACATACATACCGTTCCTGTGCGGATCGACGCCTGCAGCCATCCGATCAAGCGCCATTCGACTCGTCTTGGCTGCTTCTGCTTCTTCTTCTTCTTCTTCTCTCTCTTCAACACCTCCCACGCGTTGCCGCAGAGGGCTGATACTGTACGAGCACCGTACCAATATCCGTGCCAGTATGCATCGACATCTGTCGCTCTCGCAGTAGCGTTGTCGCCCTCCACTCCACTCTGTCGTCGCTTTGCGCCCGCTCTATTGCTGACAAGTCCACAGGTCTCTTCTCGACCTTCTAGATACCCTCGTCAGCCTGCTTCATTTTAAGGCCTTGCTCGACTCGCTCATCGCGCCTTCTCTCTCCCTCTCCCTCTCCCTCCCCCCTCGCCTCCTGGGGTTCCTCTACGATACACCCCTCCCCCCCCCTCCCCCTCCCCCTCCCCCTCGCCGTCGCCCCTCCCTCGACCCATTGATCCATCCGCCGACCGCAAGTCTCACCTCATCCTCGCAGCACGAGCACCGGCTCGATAGTGCGCAAGACACAGATCGCGACCACGCGGATATCCATATCGCACAGCATTCCCGCCGCCGCCCCTCTCGAGAATACCGGCATTCCTCGTGATACCCGCATGCCAGCGCCGGCGGCAGCATGGACCGACCAGACTCGCCCTCAGACCTGGCCGACTACTCCCATAACCACCACCACCACCACCACCACCACCACCACCACCGCCAGCAACTCCATCACCACCTGCCAGAGTACAGGTATGACGACGACGACGATCGCGACTACGTTCACCCCCATCCCGCCAACGTGAGGCTATTGACCTCGGTCGAGGAGCCCCACGATGATAGACAGTATGTACAGGTAGCAGCCCAGCCACTCCCTGGGGAACAGCTCACTCCCTCCGTGGTCCCCCGTCCCACAACTCCAACACATCCACCGAGACACGAGCATGAGGATAAGCATCATCACAGGAGGACAAGGAAGAGAAAGAAGACTATTGTCATCATCTCCGACAGCAGCTCCACCACTAATGCCACCCCCAAAATCACCACCACCACCACCACCACCACCATCAACAAAAAAAACAACAAAAACAACAACAGCAACAGCAACAGCACCCCTTCCCCCCTTTCTCTCAATCCTCATCCACAATCCTATCCCCTCCCCGAACCTCCCGCGAGCACCGGTGACAGTGTCCCGACGACGGCTTCGCCCGCTTCGCCGCTCTCTCTCCCCAGAAAAGTGGCACTTCGCAGGCCTCCGTCGGCCCATTGCGCCCCAATGGCCGAAGACGAGTGTCTGGAAGACGTCCCAGCCCCCGAAATCCAGAGAAGGATGCGCGATCCCAACACGTCGTCGCCACACAACGGGCCATCTCTCGGTGGCCCCTCCATCCTCCCCGTCGACAGACCTGATCCCTCCATCTCCCTCCAGCCCCCGAAGCCCCTCGTTATCCGAGAAGATGCAAAGTTGCGGATGGGCCGTGAGAGCCCTGTGAGCCCCCACGCAAGCAGCGCAGAGTCCATTCCGAGTCTCGAGGGTCTCCCAACCCTTCCGGAAGGTCCGAGTGAACGACTCCAGCGCCGAATGACCAACAGCAATAGGATTGCTCCCGCGTCGAGCCCAGCGGCCTCGACGTCCTCCTCCCCGAGGAAGCTGGACTTCCAGGTCAGGTGGAAGACAAGAAACTCACAGGAACCGCGCATTAGTATCCGATCCCCCCGCAGACACTATGAGCCCAGCGTCGTCTCCTCGCACGCCCGCTCCGGCTCCATAATAGACGATGCGCCCAACCTCCCGCCGCCAGACCACTACATGGGCTACAGAGACGAAGAGGGTCTGCCGCAGCGGCCCTGGTCCCCAGACTCTAGGATGTCCGACTACGGCCGCCCGCCCCCCTCAAACGTCTCCTACGAACCGTCCGATCTCAACGGGAGCCCCAGGCCCGGAACGCCCTCTTCCAGGTACGGCGGCAGCCATCGGCGACCGCTGCCGCCCGCGCCCGGATACTCGCATTCGCGCTCGCACTCTCGTCACAATTCGCATTTCGTCGACGACGCGACCGTCTCAATCCCCCTCGATGCCCACGACGAAGAGGAGGACGACGACGACATCTTCGGCCCCGACTCGGAACCCAGCGAATCTCGCCCCTTCCACATGCATCGCGAGTCGTACCACTCGGCCTCACAGGAGACGCTCAACGACGACGACGACTTCTCCGAAAAGTACGAGCATTACGGCCCCGCCCCCGATGGCGCCCAGGAGCGGCGCGGCGTTCGCGCCCCCCAGATGTCCAAGAAGGAGGTGCAGCTGATCAACGGAGAGCTCGTCCTCGAGTGCAAGATCCCCACCATCCTCTACAGTTTTCTGCCCCGCCGCGATGAGATCGAGTTCACCCACATGAGGTACACCGCCGTGACGTGCGATCCGGACGACTTCGTGGACAAGGGGTACAAGCTTCGCCAGAGCGTCGGGAGGACGCTGCGGGAGACGGAGCTCTTCATCTGCGTCACAATGTACAACGAGGACGAGATCCTCTTCACCCGGACCATGCACGCCGTCATGAAGAACATCTCCCATTTCTGCTCCCGAACTCGCTCTCGGACGTGGGGCGAGAACGGCTGGCAAAAGATCGTCATCTGCATCATCTCCGATGGTCGTGAAAAGATTCACCCCCGGACGCTCGACGCCCTGGCGGCCATGGGCATCTACCAGCACGGGATCGCCAAGAACTTCGTCAACAACAGGGCCGTGCAGGCGCACGTTTACGAGTACACCACGCAGGTCTCGCTTGACTCGGACCTCAAGTTTAAGGGCGCCGAGAAGGGCATCGTGCCCTGCCAGATGATCTTTTGCCTCAAGGAGAAAAACTCGCGGAAGCTCAATTCGCATCGGTGGTTCTTCAACGCCTTTGGCAGGGCCTTGAACCCCAACGTCTGCATCCTGCTCGACGTCGGCACCCGCCCAGGCGGTAACTCTCTCTACCACCTCTGGAAGGCCTTCGACACCGACTCCAACGTCGCCGGGGCTTGCGGTGAGATCAAGGCGATGAAGGGCAAATACGGCTCCTACCTCTTGAACCCCCTGGTGGCGTCTCAGAACTTCGAGTACAAGATGTCCAACATCCTCGACAAGCCATTGGAGTCCGTGTTCGGCTACATCACGGTGCTGCCCGGCGCTCTCAGCGCGTATCGTTACCACGCCCTGCAGAACGACGAGACGGGTCACGGGCCATTGAGTCAGTACTTCAAGGGGGAGACGCTCCATGGCCAGCATGCCGACGTCTTCACGGCCAACATGTACCTTGCAGAGGATCGCATTCTCTGCTGGGAGCTCGTGGCAAAGCGCGGCGAAAGATGGGTGTTGAGATACGTCAAGGGGTGCCACGGCGAGACAGACGTGCCTGGTAAGTCGACGAGGGCCTCCTCCATTCGCTTCGCACACAAATCAGATCAGTAACCATTTCCCCCGGACAGACTCCGTCGCAGAGTTCATCTCGCAGCGTCGAAGATGGCTGAACGGCGCATTTTTCGCTGCCGTCTACTCCCTGGTGCAGTTCAGGCAAATCTTGCAGACCGATCATACCTTTGCCCGCAAGGTCCTCCTGTACATCGAGTTCGTCTACCAGTTCGTCCAGCTCCTCTTTACCTACTTCTCCCTGGCCAACTTCTACCTCGCATTCTACTTCGTCGCCGGCGGTCTCGCAGACCCGAGGATCGATCCCTTCGGCCACGGCGTCGGATCCGCCCTCTTCGTGATCCTCAGATACACCTGCATCCTCCTCATCTCGACTCAATTCATCCTGTCGCTGGGCAATCGGCCGCAGGGCGCCAACAGACTGTACGTGACGAGCATGGTAATCTACAGCATAATCATGATCTACACCACGTTTGCCATCTTCTACATCATCGTCCGGCAATTCACCGAGAAGGACGACGACGGCAAACCGACCGTCACGCTCGGAGACAACGTCTTCACCAACCTGATTGTCTCCCTGGCGTCAACCGTCGGGCTCTACTTCCTCATGTCCTTCCTGTACCTGGATCCCTGGCACATGTTCACCTCGGCGGCGCAGTACTTCTTGCTTCTCCCGAGCTACATCTGCACCCTCCAGGTCTACGCATTCTGCAACACCCACGACGTCACGTGGGGGACAAAGGGTGATAACGTCATGAAAATCGACCTCGGTGGTGCCGTGGGCAAAGGCTCGACCGTCGAGCTAGAGATGCCCAGCGAACAGCTAGATATCGACAGCGGATACGACGAGGCCCTGCGCAACCTCCGTGATCGTGTCGAGGTTCCCTCTCGACCCCCCAACGAGGCGCAGATGCAAGAGGACTACTACAAGAGTGTCCGAACCTACATGGTCATCTCCTGGATGGTTCTCAATGCCATCCTCGCCATGGCCGTTTCCGAGATTTACAGCTCCAAGGCCATTGGCGACAACTTCTACCTGCGATTCCTGCTCTGGAGTGTGGCTGCCCTAGCAGCGTTCCGTGCCATCGGATCCACAACGTTTGCCATCATCAACGTTGTCAACCTCGTCGTCGAGGGCAGGATACGTATGAGCCTCAAGATCCCTGACTGGATCCCCACGTGGATGGGCGGCTTCGGGGATAGGATCAGCGAGACCATGAGCAGTGTCGGCAGCAGCATCACCAGCACGCTAAAGCGTTCATGATCTTCAGCTTCTTGTCGGAAACGACCAGCATCTATCTGCTGGACGCGGAAACCACGGGGGCTATTTTTCTTTGTTTTTTTTTTCTTTTCTTGTTTTCACTTGATTCCTTTATAATGAACAAGTCTGTCTGCTTCGGTCTCGTGATGACTGCATCGCAGATAATATGAAATGGCTGAGGGTGGGACGGATGGGTCACGTCGTTTAATCCTGACTGATATAGATTCGAAGACTTTATGTCTACCTTTCATTTTGTTGTTGAGGGATTGTACCTCCGGAAAGGCCATGTTTGCTCGAAAGATCTGAAGGAGGGTCAATAGGGCTGCGGTGCCGCTCAGTCTAGGTTATGATAGATATCATGATAAATGATCACAAATGGGCCTTGGTTCTAGGCATGATGGCTGAGCTGATGTATTTTCTTTTCAGGCATGGGAAAAGACTCGACGATGGGTTGATTTAGTCAACAGACTTTTGGAAAGTCGGTCTAAAACCAAGTTCGCAATCAAACGTGAGACTTCTTATCCCTTGGCAATAGTCATAAGGATGGCATCTTGTTTGGTCCCGCGTGAACGCGTTGAAAGTCTACGGAGTACAGAGGACAGCATGGCGTTATTGACGCTGATTGTGTGTGAGATGGATGCACGGCTTGCAGTATTAAAATGCGATGAGATTTAGGTCATGTACAAATCTTGCCCCCCTTTCTACTCCTCGTCAGATTCTTCTTCAGCGACCTGTGTACTCCTGTTAGCGGCATTCACTTTCGGAACTAGTAGTATCATTGGTGTCAGGCGTGCACTTACGTTGTCGTGGAAGTTTTGCCCATCCGTCGTCGCCTGGATGACGCCAGTCCGGATGCAAAAGTCGCCGAACCTCTCTCCCTCCTGTCTTTCCAGCGCATACTGCTTCAACAAGGGTTTCATGATGGCCAAGATCTCATCCTCCTTAATGCTCGACCGGAACAGCTTGTTGAGCCGCTGGCCGTGGTATCCACCTCCGAGGTACATGTTGTAGGCGCCGTAGGCCTTGCCGACGAAAGCCACCTCGGCCAGCCAGGGCCGCGCACAGCCGTTGGGACAGCCAGTCATGCGCATGACGATGGAGTCCTGCCGGAGGCCGTTCTCCTCGAGACATAATTCGAGCTTCGAGATCAGGACCGGGAGGTATCGCTCGGACTCGGCCATGGCGAGACCACACGTGGGGAAGGCGACGCAAGCAGAGGAGCTCAGGCGGAGAGCGGAGAACTGGACATTGTCCAACTTGTACTTCTTCAGGAGCTCCTTCATGGCCGGGACATCCTCATCCTCGACGTTGCTGAGGATCAAGTGCTGGTTGCCGGTCAGACGGAACTCGCCCTTGTGGACCTTAGCGACCTCGCGCAGGCCAGTCTTCATCTGGAACTCGGGTGTGTCCTCGATACGGCCGTTCTCGATGAAGAAGGTGAAGTGGTTCAGGCCCGCCTCGTCCTTCTGCCAGCCAAAGGTATCGATGTTGCTCTTGAATTCGAACGGCCTCTCGGCGTCGAATTTCTGACCCCAGAGCTCCTCGACCTTGCCCCTGAAGACCTCGACGCCCATGTCGTCGATAGTGTACTTGAGACGGGCGTGCTTGCGATTCTTACGGTCGCCGTGGTCCCGCTGCACCAGCATGATCTTCTCGCAGACGAGGTGAACCTGGTCCTTGGAGCAGTAGCCGAACATGCGGCCCGTCTGAGGATAGGTCTTCTTGTTGTTGTGAGTAGCACCCATGCCGCCACCAGCGAGGACGTTGAAGCCTTGCAGCTCGCCGTTGTCGCCCTTGATGGCGATCAAGCCGATGTCGTGCGCATACACGTCGGTGTCGTTGTGAGGGGGGATCGCGATGGTGATCTTGAACTTCCGGGGCAGGTAAGTGGGGCCGTAGAGGGGCTCGAAGTCCTGCACCGCGTCGCCGGCAATCTGGGTCTTCTTGTCATTCTCGTCCGCCAGCCAAATCTCGTGGTACGCCGTCGTGGACGGCAAGAGGTGGTCGCTGATCTTCTTGGAGTAGAAGTGCACTTCCTTGTGGTAGGCGGACTGGGTAGGCAGAGAACTGCACATGACGTTTCGGTTGACATCACCACAAGCGGCAATGGTGGTCATGAGCGCTCGGTTGATGGCTTGCATGGCTGGCCTGAGCTTGCCCTTGACGACTCCGTGAAACTGGAACGTCTGTCTCGTGGTGAGCTTCATCGTCTCGTTGCCCAGCTCGGTGCTGATGTCGTCCATCTGAATCCATTGCTGGGGAGTGGCAACACCGCCGGGAAGTCTGCACCGGATCATGAAGGAGTAAGCAGGCTCCAGACCCTGAGCCTTTCGCGCGTCTCGTAAGTCGCGGTCGTCCTGCATGTAGGTTCCGTGAAACTTGGTCAGCTGCTGGTCGCTGGCCGAGATGGCACCGGTGGTGGGGTCGTTGAGGCCCTCGACGATGGTACCACGGAGGAAGTTGGAGGCGATCTTGATGTCCTCGTTGGTGATTGGCGGCGGCTCATCGGGAAGCCCATCCACATTGCTCACGCCCAGGGCCTGCCAAAGCTTGGGCTCCCACTCTTGGTAGCCAGTCTGGAAGCCGTCCGGGTCCTGGTCGTCTCCCAGGCCGACGTCCACGAATTTCTTGCCTCCGAGGTTGCCCAGGACCCTGGCAAGGTCCTTGGCGGGCTTGTTGTAGTAGATTTTGTCCTCTTTTCTCGGCCAGTAGTGACTGTCGCCGAGACCAAAGACGGAGAAGTTGACGGTGGCGAGATCAAACTCAGTGCTGTCCTTAATGGCATCCCAGAAGGCCAGGCCGTTCTGCGGGAACTCTCCCTGACCAGCGGTTGAGGTGATGAAGACAATATTCTCCTCGCCGGGCAGGTCCTCGAGGGGGTAGTCCTCCATGGCCATGACGGTCGTCTTGAGGCCACGAGCCCTTCCTCTGCTTCCCAGACGCTTCGCCAACGTGGTGGCATTTCCATTGTCAGATGCATACAGGATGGTGAGAGGCGCACCGAGGAGGCCTTCGAGCAGCTGGGCGTAAGCGTCCTTTGCCTTTCGCTTCTGGGCAGCCCGGACCTCGGTGCCAAAGTCCAAGCCGAGGCTCGAGGCAAACTGGGGCTCCTTCTTCATGATTTGGGTCAACTGGTTGTCCCTGGCCAGGAAGGTCTTGAGCTCCTGCTTGATCAGCTCGGAGTCGAGAGAGAACTTGGGCTCCCCCTTCTCCTCGTTGTCGGGGTTCCATCGGTACAGTGGCCAGTAGCCGGTTTCGACGGCCCTCTTGGTCTCCTGCAACACCACCAACGGAGAGTCGGACTCGCCAAAGTAAGGCAGGTAGGCCAAAACAACGGAGGGACCATTGAACTTATCCGCCTCAAGCAGGGCCTGCAAGACCTGGGTATAGGAGCTGTAGACGGCAGTCGAGGCCACGTAGACGTTGCCGAAATTCATCGCATAGAGACCGATATCCTTCTTGCGTCGCTGAGCATCGGCGGCAGCTCTCTCGGAGTAGGGGGTTGAATCAATGATGAGCATGTTGACATTCTCGCCGGAGGCGAGGACGTGGTGGACACCGGAGTTGCCCAGATCGTAGGCCCAGGCGTCGGACCCCATGAGCCACAGGGATTCCTTGCGGAACAGGGAGCGGTTGGACAGGAGTTTCTGGGCGATGGAGGAGCCGTCCTGCTCCAGCTCCCGGACGAGAGGGTCGGCGATCTCGTTGGCCTTGCTCTGATCGTCGAAGTTGACGGCCCAGCGGGCCAGGGAGTCCTTGGGCGCATCGGTGGCGAAGTCGGCGCTGCTCGCCGCCTGCTTGACCTCGGCAACAAACTTTGCGCGCAGTTCCTTGCGCGCCAGGAGGGAGCCGAAGCCGAACTCCGGGCTGGAAGACACGTTGGCAGCAACGCCGGCGTTCTGCGACTCAAGGGCATTGGCGACGGATTTCCTGTCGCCGAAAAGCTGGTCGAGAATCTTAGAGTAGGCCGTCTCCAGCTTCGGCACCTCGGTCAGACCCTCGGCGGAGGCAGACGAAGATCTCTTAATGCCGACCTCGAGGTTCTGGATGGGCTTCTCGGCCGTCAGGTTCTGCACTATGCCGCGCAGCGCCTGATCCACCGTCTCCTGGGAAATGTAGCCGAGCTGGTGGCCAACAATGGTCTCGACGCCGCCCGGGCCGCTCTTCACGGAGGACAAGACATCGATGAGGAGCGGGCCCCACTTGGTGGTCTTTCTCTGGACCTGCTCGAGGATGGCGACCCTCTTGACGGAGCGAGGGATGCTCTCCACTAGCCGGGAGCCGACCCAGGGCCTGTAGAGGCGAGTCGTGAGGATACCGGCGTTGGCAAAGACCTCGTCCGACTTTGCGGCGTTGATGGCGGCGGCAAAGGTGCGAGTATCGGCGCCGAAGATGAAGATGCAGTTCTCGGCGTTGGCAGGGCCCGAGTACTCGAAAGCACGGTAGGTCCTCCCGAGAGAAGCGCCGAGCACATTCCAGATGCGAGTGGCGCAGATCAGGACATCCTCGGAGGAGACGCGGGGCGGGGCGGTCTCGACGGTGGTGGCCACGGACGACAGCCCCGTGGGCGTCGTCGCGCTGCTGATCTGGCTGGTCTTGGCGGATGAGCGGGCCGAGAGCTCCAAGGACGCGGCAACGACCGAGGGGATGGCACTGGCGGGCTTGGCAAAGTCGGAGGCGGCGACCTGATCCTGGCGGTCGGAAGAGACGGCGACGTGGCCGTCGTTGAGGTACAGGCCGTCAGCCGGGATGGTGCCGGCCTGGAATCTCCTGATGGTCTCGATGTCGAGCACGCTCCTAAGGAGAGAGGCATCCTCCTGGGCAATGGGGGAGTCGTTGACCGAGGTGTCTGGAGAGAAGAAATGGATGACGGCCTTTCCGGTGCGCACGGCGAGAGCGTGCGCCGTGAGGGCCATGTCCTGGGCCTCCTGGAGGGTCTCGGATTGCAGGAAGGTCCATCCTGAATTCCTGATGGAGGTGATGACAGAGTAGTCGGCGAAGCCGCGGGGCTGGAGAGAGACGTGAAGGACGACGGGATAGTTGGAGAGCTTGTACAGGTGAGAGATGGAGGGCAGGAGGATGGAGGACGAGGTGGTCACGGAGACCAATTTGCCGGATCTGATTGGTGTGAAGACGGATAGGAGAGGGTCCGTGTTGTGGCGGATGTATTGAATCTGGATGTCCAAGTCAGCAGTCGCCCATTGACTCACGCCAGCCAGTCTGACAGAACAGATTGGTGACGGCGAGCAGAGGAACATGGAATTTCTCAACGTGATCGTGATGATTGCGACATCGCGGGCCGTCGCTTCGGCCCGTCGTCCCTGCAGGACAGGACTCTGAAGCTACTGGGTAGTATTCAGTGACTCACCTCGGGAATTGCGTCTTCCGTGGCGGCGACAATGCCTTGGTCCCTCCGACCCGCGATGCTCTTGAGATGAGAAGAGAACTCCGAGTCTGAGTTGAGAGCAGGCTGCACGGAAAGGACGACGTCGCTGGCCAGGTAGGCGATTCTGGCGACTGATGCGAGGAAGCGGCAACACGTTAGTCAAGCCCAGTGCATGGACGTGGTGGGAGCTCAGCTCAATGCCATCAATTAAGCAGAATCGGCCGAGACTCTGGGGGTCTCGAGACGTACCAGCCTCCTCGGGCGTGCTGATTTGGTGAGAGGCCGCCATCGTGATGGTGGTTCAGTATGCGGCGTCTCTGCGATGCCGCGTGGGATTTTGCAGGACGAGGCTGAGAGGGCGAGGCCGAGGAGAGGACGAGGAAGGAGCGCAGGAGGTGCGTAGTTACCCTTTTTCCGCCAGCCTCCCGATCTCCAATTTTGCTTCCTTCAAGGAGGAGAAGATGAGGGAGGAGAAAGGGGAGAGAGAGAAAGAGGGGGAGGGAGAAAGAGCGAAAAACGCCTCAAAGCGAATCATCGAGGGAAATGGCGAGACGGAATTGATCTATTCTTCTATTTTATGAGGATGGTCTTCAATATGCCTCCCCCAGCACTGGCACCAGTATCTCTCACGTCCGCCTACCAAATAGGACCAGAGCAGCACTAGGAATCCACAAGCCGCCGGCCAAGGCTCGCTCGCAATGCACTAACGGATCGAGGAAGACGCCGCGAGCCCCCCAATGAGGATCCACTGCCGCCGTTGGCACTGGAGGAGTCCCCGCAAAAGGACCCAAGTCTTGGACGATTGCGTGATTGCTTAGCGCTTCGACGTCTTTTCGCCAGCCCGGCCAGGCGGGACTTGGTCTTGTCAGAGCTGTCTCGAGACAGCCACGAGCCGATAGGCCCTGACAAATCCCTGGCACCAGATTCGCCGTCTGTTTGAACATCGCAGACGAGGCTGTTGGTGATGGTCTCTCATCACGTCTATCTTGAAGCCGATGGCCTACATGTACTTGTACTCTATGTATACTCAGCCATCCCCGAGCTCCCCGCCAATGCCATCACCACAACGAGGCCTCTTGGCCTTTGCGCCTTGTACATACATACGGAGCACATACCGGTAACGGCCGTTAGAGACAATCGACAGAAGCAGCCGAAAAAGCAAATGTCCGAAAATTTGAGACAGGGTCCAGTTCCACGATTCCATCTCCGTCGTCATCTGCTTCCCTGCAGCGCGCGCGACTTCCGAGCCCCCACCTTGAGCGCCCCGCCATTGCCTCGGACGCCGACGGCCCGAACTCGATGACTCAGCAAGCGGCTTCAGAGAGAATCCCGAGCGAGAAGCAATTTCCAAGGCCGCGATGCCGAACCCCCACAGCGTGATTGCGATGCCAGTTTAGGAGGGTATACTCTGTTCCTCCTCCTTGTCAGGAATCTGACGCCATTTGCGTAGTGAATTATGGTATTTGCGAAGGATTAATATACACGATAGTCCTGTTCCTCGTATCTCGTTCTCGTTCTTGCGGCAGCCTCGAAATGACACGCTGTAAACGCCCAAAACAAGAAGAGACCACGGGCAGAGCGAGCATCAGCATCTGAAGTGGGAACCCAAAGCCGTGCTCGTCCACGGCGTTCCCTCCCCCCCCGGCTTCTCCTAGTGCCTCACACTTCGTCCGCCAGGGTCGCGTTCGAGCTGGCGCCCCGACTGTGGCCTCTCGTCCACTCTCCACCCTCACGCTGATCGATCCAATAGTTCCGCAGCATCGAGACCATCACCCGGCCGAGACGACCCTTGCGTCCCTCGCCATCGGGAAGGTCCACGGCAAAGGGCCCGAACTTGTCGTCGACGCCAGGCCCCTCGAGGATCATCATCTGCATGTACTTGTGCAGCACCTGGCGCGCATACGCCATCACCACCAGCCCAAAGTAGACTCGAATCAGCGTGAAACCCGTGATGAGCGCCATGCTCGCCGCCGTCTCCTGAGGGCCGATGCCCCCAGCCACGCCCGCGCTGCCCGCGATCCCTTGCGGCATCGTCCTCTGCGCGCCAAGGCTGGAATCCATCATCCCGGCGGCACCGGACGCGGGACCGCCCATCGAGCTGCGCGTGCCTCCGAGCGCGCCGCCAGCGAGGTACCAGTCAATGCCGAACGTGGCCGTGAACATGGCGTTGAGCAGCGCATCGATCATGTAGAGCCACGCCAGCGCAAGGCACTCGAACGGGCTTTGCTGTCGGATGTGCGGGATCAGGTAGATCAGCAGGCCCAGGACGCCGATCGTGTAAACATAGGTCGTGAGCTGCAGGAGCGACAGCTGGTATCCGGTAAGGATCGCGAGAAAGCCGTAGACGCCCGTGACCTTGTTGAAAATGAGCGCCAGGGAGATGAGCTCGGTCCCTGTCCGGAGGCCGATGATTCCAAACAAGCTCTGCATTCTTCGGTCAGCACCCGAGAACCCCGGCGCTCGTTCCTCTTCCTTTTTATCGTCTCGATCCTTCTCCATGTCTTAACCAACCAACAGCTAAGACCCTCTGCGGGAGCACGAACCTTGGGGCGAGGTATCCTCAAGAAGGATCTCGTGAACTTGGACATTTTTTCGGCCCTTGCTTTTTCTTCCCTTCGCCGCACGCGTGCCAGGCAAGTCCGCACAGTCGCTCCGTTCCTGCGAGATGGCCGCGTGTGGGGCACACAAAGAAGCAAAACGCGACGAGTCGTGTTTAAGAAATTGAAAAAGGAGACAAGAGACACCAACGCACTCATGCACAAAGCCTGGCATAGAGACGAGCCCCTTGGGAATGCCGACGCGAGACGGGAAGCTGACGCTGTCTAGCCTCGGCGGGCCCAGGCAAATGTGGAGCGGCGCATCGTCATCTCACGTGCAATTCCCCGTGACTTTACTACTAGCACGGGATCGCTTTATATATAAGCCTACTAGTAGAACTACTACTTCTTTAGAGATAGGGTAAAAGGCTTTGACTAGAATCTCTAAAAAGGGCGATTTAATAATTTTTTTTAAGCCTATACTTTAATTAGACTCTTTTTCTTTATCTATAAATACTAGAGTAAATTCTTTATTCTCTTATAAATAATATAATATAAAGTATAGAAAAAAAGATTATAAGATATAAAATATACCCCCTATACTTATATAATAGGTAAAACTAAAAATGAATATTAGAATTAGAATCCTTAAGGTTAAATTAACCTTAGACTAATACTATATAAGTATTATAATAGGGGTATAAATATAGCTAGGCCTTTAAATAAAATAAAAAGTATAATATAATTATAAAAGCCTTTACTAAAGGTAAAAGAAATTTTTAGAAAAAGTACTAAGCCTTTTATATAATAGTAATAATAATAATAACTACTAATATTTTAAAATTAGAATAAAGCTAAGATAAAGGTAAAAAAAAAGGCTATAGATATAAAAACTATAAAAAAAAAGGTAATAATTAAATTATTTAGCCTAGTTTTAAAAAATAGTAATAACTTCTTATACTTAGAATAGATTAAGGTTATTTATACCTTAGTTAATAAAATAGTATTATAAACCTAGGCTATAATTAATATACTTATCTAAGGTATAATCTAATATATAGTTAAATATATATAAAAAATAAAGTTAAAGATAAAGGTAAAGAGTTAGGCTATAGTTATTATAAGACTAGCTTAAAGCCTATTAATAATAAAAGTAGCTAAGTAAAGGATCGCGAGTTATTATAAACCCCCCCCTACACTCCTATAATAAGAAAAGCTAAAAATAAATAATAAAATTAGATTCTTTAGGGTTAAATTAACCCTATATCAATACTATATTATAGCTATAATAAGGGTATAAATATAACTAAGCCTTCTAATATAATAAAAGGTATAGTATAACTATATTAGCCCTTATTAAAGGTAAGAGAAATTTTTAATAAAGGCCCTAAGCCCTTTATATAGTAGTAACTATAATAATAATAACCTATATCTTAAAACTAGAATAAAGCTAAGCTAAGGGTAGAAAAAGGCTATAGATATAAAGACTATAAAGAAAAGGTAATATTTAAATTATTTAGCCTAGTATTAAAGAATAGTAATAACTTCTTATATTTTAAATAACTCTAGGTTATCTATACCTTAGTTAATAAGGTAGTATTATAAACCTAGGCTATAATTAATATACTTATCTAAAATATAATCTAAAATATAATTAAATAAATATAAGAAACTAAGCTAAAGATAAAGATAAGGAGCTAGGCTATAATTACTATAGGCCTAGCCTAAAGCCTATTAATAGTAAGAGTAGCTAAGTAAATACTAGCCTACCTAAAGTAAAAGGTTTTAATTAAAGGGCTAATTATTATAAAAGAATACTAATAATACTTACTAACCTAGATTAAAAAGGCTATTAACTAAGCTATTTAGTATAGCTTTATAATAGGAATAACTATAGCTATATATTAGTTATAAAGTAGGGATATTATTATTATATTTAAGGAAAATATAAAAGCTAAGAAGTTACTAGTAAAAAAAGGATAATATTTAAAATATTATTAGTAAGGAAGAAAAAGTAATTATTAAGAAAGTTATTAAAGAAAATAATATCCTTCTTATTTAGGTAGCTATAGGCTAGCTTTAGTATAAAGATACTAAGTAAATAACCCTTATCCTTAGTATTAAAGGTATTAAAGATATAAACTAACTATATAAATAAAGCCTAGTCCTTAACTTATAGGTTTATACTATTAAGCCTTATTATAAGCCTATCTAGCCCTAATAATACTATAAATACTATAAAATAGGACATATTACTAAATACTATATAATAAAAGTAGTATATAGCTAGTATAAAGCTAGCGCCTATTTAGATAATAAAGAAGATAAGTGTTTAACTATTATAAAGTAAGGGATTAGGATAAGGTACTACCTATATAAAGGTATATACCTAGCCTAATCCTAGGCCTACCTTATTATATAAAAGGTATAAGATATAGTAAAAGAGGAGTATTTATACTAGCTATAATAATTTATACTAGCCTAAATACTTATAATAATAATAATAATACTTACCTTATAGTTTAGCCTTAGCCTAATACCTTTATAAGTATTACTCTTAAAGTAAAAGGGGTAATCTTTACTAGCCTTAATTAACTATAAGTTATAAAACTATATATAGTCTTAGCTATACTTATTAGAGTTAACCTTAAATAATAAAGCCTATTAGTTAAGTTAATAAGTAAGCTAGTAATATATTTTATTTATTTCGTTTACTCTAGCTATAGTCTAAGGCTGATCCTAGTACGTCTACCTTATATCTTTATAGTAGAACCTTTCTAGGAGTAAACTACTATACACTTTACTTTACTCCTTCGCTAGCCTAGGTTTACATTAGCCCCTAGTGCTAGCTTTATCTCCTATCCCTTATTAAGTAGCTTTCCTATAAGGCCTACTATCTCTGCCTAGTCCTAGGGGGGTTAGTTATACCTTTTCCTTCCTTAAAATAGTTCCTACACTAAGATAGCCTTAGGCCGCCTATAGCCTTTAGCTTCTCCTCTTACTATTAAAACTACTAGGCTAGGTCGCAGTCCTATCCGATTATATTTAATTACCTAGCCTAGTAGTCTTATAATATACTCTAGGTTAGCGCTAATATACCTTTAGTTTACTATAAACTAAGGGTCTATAAGGCCTTAGTATTAGTTAGCCTCTTAACTACTTATAGTTAAGACTATAAGTAGTTATAAGCCTTATAGTTAATAGCTATAGTAAGGGGCCTCCTTTTATATTTAGGTAATAGTACCCTTACTAGCCCTAGCCTAGCGCTAAAGCTTAGTATAGGGCTAGTTATTATTATTTACACTATAGTAAAGCGCTATAGTCTATAAAGGTACTACTCTTATACTAACTACTACGCCTTTTATATAATAAGGTAGGCTTAGGACTAGGCTAGGTATATACCTTTATATAGGCAGTACCTTATCCTAATCCCCTGCTTTATAACTATTAGGCACTTATCTTCCTTTTTATTTAGATAAGCACTAGCTTTACACTAGCTATATACCTTCTTTATAGTATAGTATTTAGTAATATACCCTATCCTATAGCACTTAAAGTATTATTAGGGTTAAATTAGCTTATAGTAAAGCTTAATAGTATAGACTTATAAGTTAAGGACTAGGCCTTACTTATAAAGTTAGTCAATATCTCTAATACCCTTAATACTAAGGATAAGTGTTATTCTTTATATATCTTTACACTAGGGCTACTTTATAGCTATTTAAATAGTAAGGATATTATTATCCTTAATTACTACCTTAATAATAGCATTTTCCTCTTTACTAAGGATATCTTAGATATTAACTCCTTTAATAATAACCTGCTATACCCTTTAGTATATTACTACACTAGGTCTAAATATAGCCTTAACCTATCTATCCTTTATAGCTATCTTCTTTATATTCTCTCTAAATATAATAACTATATCCCTACTCTAAAGCTAATATATAGCTATAGCAGTTCTAGCACTATCCTTTCTAATAGCTTAGTTAATAGCCTTCTTAATCTTAGTTAGTAAATATTAATAGTAATTATTTATAATAGTTAGCCCCTTAATTAAAACCTCTTACTTATAGTAAGCTAGTACTTACTAGGCTGCTCCTGCTATTACTAGGTTCTAGGCTAGCCCTATGGTAACTATTACCTAACTCTACACCTTTATTAATAGCTTATCCTATCTTACCTACTTAACTGCCTATTAGATTATACTTTAAATAAGTGTATTAGTTATAGCCTAGGCCTATAGTATAACCTTATTAACTAAGGTATATATAACCTTCTACGCTTTAAAGAGTAGGAAGTCCTTTAGGACTATTATATATATAGTAGTAAATGCCTCCTATTTATAGTCTTTAAATTCTAGGTTAGTATTTATCCCTAGCTTAGCTTTAGCCTAGCCTTAAGGCTTAGGTAGCTAACATTACTATATCTGCTAGACTATCTTTATAAGGTTATCCTTTATAAAAATTTTTTAGCCTTTATATAAAGGCTCCTCTAGGCCTTCTAAACCAGTTATATTAATATCTGCTAATATACCTATACCTACGCCTTCGCTATAGGATTAATATAGTACTAGTATAGGGTCCTTTTAACCCTAAGGAATTTAATTCTATTATTTATTTTTACTTTTAGGTATTATATAAGCGTAGGGGGGCGATTTTTATAACTCGCGGCCGTTTTTCGCTAGTAATATATTAGCACTAACCTTAAGACTATTATAAAAATAAGAGGTTAATTAATTAACTATAATTAGATAAGACTATAACCTAGCCTTAAGGCTAAGAATAGCTATAGTAATTATATAAAAGGGGTAACCTAAAAATAGATTATCCTTAGAGAATATAATAATAGTAAAGGATAATAATATAACTAGCTAATCCCTTAGAACTAGGCTAAGTAAGTAAGCCTTATAAAAAGCTATTTAAATAAATAATAGAAGATAATACTAAAGCTAGGGGCTAATATAAACCTAGCCTAGTAATAGAGTAGAGTAATATATATAGTAGTTTTCTCCTAAAAAGGTTCTACTATAGAGATATATAGTAGATATACTAGGATTAGCTATAGGCTATAGCTAGAGTAACTTTAATAAATAAATAAATAAATAAAAGTAGCTAAGTAAGTATTAGGTTACCCTAAGTAAGAGGGTTTAATTAAAAGGCTAATTATATTAAAAGAATATTATTTATACTTACTAATATAGATTAAAAAGGCTATTAACTAAATATATAAAACTAAGACTATTACTAAGATTATAATAGCTATATATTAGCTTTAAAGTAAAGATATTATTTATTTATTTATTTATTTATTAAAGTTACGCTAGCTATAGCCTATTACTAGTCCTAGTACATCTGCCTTATATCTTTATAGCGGAACCTTTCTAGGAGAAAACCGCTATATATATTACTCCGCTTTATCACTAGTCCAGGTTATATCAGCCCCCGGCCCTAGCTTTATCTTCTATCGTTAGTTTAAGTAGCTTCCTGCAAGGCCTGCCTGCTTAGCCTAGTTCCAGGGGATTAGCGAGATATTATTATTATATTTAAAGAATATATAAAGGTAAAAAAGCTAATAGTAAAAAAAGAATATATTAAGGCTATATTTAAACTTAGTATAATAATATACTAAAAGATATAATAGGTTATTACTAAAAGGGTTAATATTTAGAATATTCTTAGTAAAAAAAAGGAAGAGATTATTGAAGTGATAGTTAAAAAGAATAATTTTTTTTTATTAAAGTAACTATAAAATAACATTAATATAAGGATATAAAGAAAATAACTTTAATCCTTAATATAAAGAGTATTAAAAAAGTAAACTAACTATATAAAAAGGCCTAGTTTTTAACTTAGAAGTCTATACTATTAACCCTTATTATAAGCTAATCTAACCTTAATAATACTTTTAATACTATAAAATAAGGTATATTTTTAAATACTATATAATAAGAGTAATATATAGCTAATATAAAGTTAGAGCTTATCTAGATAAAGAAAAAAAGAAATACCTAAATATTATAAAGTAAAGGGCTAGACTAAGGTACTACTTATATAAAGGTATATACTTAGCTTAATCCTAGGCCTACCTTATTATATAAAAGGTATAGAAGATAGTATAGGAATAGTACTTATATAAACTAAGGTATTTTATAATAATATAGATATTAATAATAATAATAATAATAATACTTATATTATAGTTTAGCCTTAGCCTAATACTTTTAAAAGTATTACTTTTTAAATAAAAGATATAATTTTTATAGGCTATAATTAACTAGAAATTATAAGACTAAGTATAAACTAGGCTATACTTAGTTAAGTTAATTCTAGATAATAAGGCCTATTAGTTAAGTTAATAGTAAACTAAAGGTATATAAGCGCTAACCTAAAGATATACTTATTTATTTATTTATTTCTATTACCCTAGTTACTACTAATCACAGCCTAGTGCCTTATCTCTATTATTAAAGGGGGTAACCTACCTTAGGCTAAAAACCCCCTTTACCTTATTTATACTTTAGGTCTAGTCTTTTCTTTTATTTATCTAGTTTTATCTATAAGGCTATTAAACTTCTCTAATTCTAAGATATAGGATATTACTCTTATTATTACTATATACCTAGTTATATAGGCTTACTCTAGTCCTATTCTTATAAACTTATTTTATATAGCTAGTATTATTATTAATAATATACTATTTAAAATATAGTCTTTATCTAGTTATCTTTAACTAACTTAGGTAGTATATTAACTTTTTTACTTTAAGGCTAGTCCTTTCTTAACCCTTTTTATATCCTTTTATCCTTTTTTTTATTCTCTTTTTCTCTTTTATTCCTTTTTATAAGATTAGAATAGCCTTATATATATACCCTTTTAGGCACTATACTTTAAGCCTTTATTATTTACCTTTCTTTTACTTTTCCTTTACTTTTATACTCTTTATATAGTTATATAGCCTAAGGCCCTATATCTATCCCTTCTTTACCCTTACCCCTTATCTTTTTCTTTTCTTTTTTATCTTTTATTACTATTACCTTCCTTTACTACTATACTCCCCCTTACCCCTTCCCCTAACCTATTACTATACTATTATCTAGGCCTTTCTACCCTTATTATAGCTCTTACTCTACCTCCTTTAACTAACCTAGTTTATTTTTTTCTTTTTCTTCCTTCTTTTATACCTATCTTCTTTATATTAGCCTTATTACTAATTTACTATAAGATTACCTTTATAATCCCCTTTATATTCCTTATATAACCTATATTTATTATTAGCTAAGCTTTTTTTATATTAATTAATCTAGCTATAAGAAGATTTATAAGGCCTATATAGCTATTAAAGATAATACTACTTTATACTATATAGTAAATACCTTTATTCTAAGTTTATTATATTACTCTTATTTCTAACCTAATATTTACTATAAGTAATATTTTATAATATTAAAGTTAAGGCTTTTACTTTTTAAGCTACTTTAATTAATATTACTAAAAGTAGTTTAAAGGTTTATATTTACTTTAAGTATAATATATTTTTAAGGCTTTACTAACTTAAATTAATAGCCTTTTAACTAAAATAATATTACTAATATTACTTAATATCTTAAGCCTTTTATTATAACTAATACTTTTAGTATTTTTATATTTACTATAATCTTAACTAAGACTTAAAAGTAAATTTATTTATTTATATAAACTAATAAGCTTTTATTTAATTTTTATAATATAAGTAATACTTTACTTAAAAGTATATAGATTTTATATAAATATATAGTAACTTACTTTTAAAAAGGTAAGTTAACTATAAAATAAGCCTAGTTTAGTTTTAAGGGTATTAATATTAGTATAAGGTATACCTTTTCTTTTTCTTTTAAAACTCTTACTTTTATTTTATAACTAAAAGAAAAAAAAAGTAAAAAGAATAAAGGCTAAGTAGCCCTTATACTTTTAAGCCTTAGGGCTATTATAGCTATATATTATACTATTAAAAAAATATTAATAACCCTTTTAGTAAAAGTAAGGTTAATAAGGATAGTATAGAGCTTATTTTTATAAAGTCTTATAACTAAAAGCCTAAGGTATTAAAAGGTATTTATAAAATATATATAGTAAAGCTAGTATAAGGCTAATATAGGCTATTAGGCTTACTTAAATTTTATCTTTTTTAGTAGTTTATAATTTAAGATCCTTTTTATTATATTTAATTTATACTATTCTTATAGTAGTCTTACTCTTAGGCTAATCTTTATACTACTATATAGTATTTAACCTAGTTTAGTTATAAGAACTATCTTACTAGCTTAGCCTTAGTATAAAGGCTATTTAATATTAGTAATACCTTTTTATTTATAGTTAGTTATATACTTAGTCTACCTTTTATTACTTTAGTATTAAGGTATATGATAAGAAGGTACTTTAATATTTTTAGTCTAGTACTATAATAGTATCTTAAGCTATTAATATTAAGGACTTTTTAAAAGAAAAGAAAGGCCTATAGCCTAATCTTAGTAATATATAGCTAGGCTAGAGGGTTAGGGTTAGGGTTAGGGTTAGGGTTAGGGTTAGGGTTAGGGTTAGGGTTAGGGTTAGGGTTAGGGTTAGGGTTAGGGTTAGGGTTAGGGTTAGGGTTAGGGTTAGGGGTAGGGTGAGTGGCCGGGGTCGGGTTAGGGTCATGGAGAG
>NIGB01000010.1:8646-69152 GCA_003055145.1 Escovopsis weberi
ATATACTATTATTAATATATACTATTATTAATATATACTATTATTAATATTACCTAAAAAGTACTATTATAAGTCTACTTAATAGCCTAATAATAAAGGGAGGGGGGGGGGGGGGCTAGTATAAGTAAATAAGCTATATCTCTATACCTAGGTAAGGGACTAGCTTAGGTTAGCTATTTAGTTATTTAAGTTAGATAAACTAAAGGAGATAATAATAACCTTAAAGATAGTAGTAAGAGTAGTAGTAAGGGTAGTAGTAAATATAGTAATAGTAGTAGATTTAGTAGTAATAGTAGCTAAAGGTAAGGATCTAGTATTATAAAAGGTATAGTAAAAGGGCTATTTAAAGGCTTAATATAAGCTTAGGGATAACTTTTAGTTAGCCCCTTAAGTAAGTATTAAAGTATTTATTCTATAGTAGTAGTAAGGTATTAATATAATAATAAGGGAGGAAAAGGGGCCTAATTAAATTACTATATATACTATAAAGTAGGTATAGTTAGCTATAAATAAAATAAAAACCTAATCTCTTATACTCTTTTCTTACTACTATAAATAATATAACTTAGGTCTTATTAGGTAAGGTAGCTTAAAGCTTATTAAGCTAAGACTAGACTTAGTCTAGTTCCTTTTATTATAACTAAACTTTAGTCTAGAGCTAGTTATACTTAACCTTAAGCTAGGTAATTCCTTATTAAATAAATATAAAGAAGGATAATAAAATAAAGAAAGAGCTAGGTAAAAAGCTAGTAAGACTTACTAAAAGAGTAGCTAAAAATAAAATAAAGGTAGACTTTTATATAAAAGATTATTAAATACTAACTTTAATATAAAAAAAAAAGGATAAAAAGAAGAAAAAGAAAAGATATATTACTATTAAGGGTATTTATTAGGGTAAAGGGACTAAGCCTTAAAAAGGATAAGATAAGAGCTTAAGTAAGGAATTTAATATATCCTTAGAATAAGGTATAATAATAAAGCTTAATTTTTTTTTCTTTTATAAAAGGCTATTAATAAAGGTATATAATAAACTAGGTATTACTTAGAATTATTTAGGCTATAAGATTAGCTAAAGGGTAAGAGAAGACTTAAGGAGTTAAGATAAATATAGCTATATATATAAAGAAAGAAATAAAAAGGACTTACTAATCTAATAATATAAGAATATAAGGTTAATATAAGGGAGATATAATAAGGAGTTAATAAATAGGGATAGTATTAAAAGGGAGGGGGATAAAAAAAAAGAGATTAATAAAATAAGAAAGATAAAAGTAAAGAAAAGGTAAGAAAAGAGAAGGTAAAAGACTTATTTAATTAATATACTAAAAGATATATAAATATATATATAACTAGGTTAAAGGGGAAAAAAAGTATAGTAAGGTTATATAAAAGAGGTATATACTAGGGTTAGTTATAGAATATACCTTATATAACTTAGTATATATCTTTATAAAAAGGGGATAAAAGCTTTTAAAGTATTCTATAAAAGAAAGGAGTATATACTTTATACTTTATACTAGTAGGTTAATATACTATAATATAGTATAGCTTAAAAGAGAGGTATATACTAAGTAAGTAAGTAAAGCTTTAAAAGTATATACTAAAAGGGGAGTAAAGCTTTAAAAGTATATACTAGGTAGGTAAGTAAAGCTTTTAAAGTATATACTAAGGGGGGTTAAAGCTTTAAAAGTATATACTAAAAGGGGGGTAAAGCTTTAAAAGTATATACTAAGTAAGTAGGTAAAGCTTTAAAAGTATATACTAGGGGGGGGTTAAAGCTTTAAAAGTATATACTAGGGGGGGGTTAAAGCTTTAAAAGTATGTACTAGGGGGGGGTTAAAGCTTTAAAGGTATATACTTAGGTTAAAAGGTTTAGGGTAAGAAGGGCTTATATAAGGCTTTAGGGGGTTAGATTATTAATATAGCGCTAATACTCGCCCGCTAAAACTAAAGCTATAGGGGGGTTAAAGCTTTATGAATACGCACAGGTTATTAATAAAAGTATATAATAAACTAGGTACTACCTAGAATTATCTAGGCTATAAGTCTAGCTAAAAAGTAAAAGAAAACTTAAGTAATTAAGATAAATATAGCTATATATATAAAAAAAAAATAAAAAGGACTTACTAGTTTAATAATATAAAAATATTAGGTTAATATAAAGAAGATATAATAAATAGTTAATAAATAAAAATAGTATTAAAAGAAAAAGAAAATAAAAAAAAAGAGATTAATAAGATAAAAAAGATAAAGATAAGGGAAAGATAAAGAAAAAGAAAGTAAAAGATTTATTTAATTAATATACTAAAAGATATATAAATATATATATAATTAGATTAAAAAGGAAAAAAAGTATAATAAGGTTATATAAAAGAGGTATATATTAGGGTTAGTTATAGAATATACCTTATATAACTTAGTATATATTTTTATAAAAAAGGAATAAAAGCTTTTAAAATATTTTATAAAAGAAAAAAGTATATACTTTATACTTTATACTAATAGGTTAATATACTATAATATAATATAACTTAAGAGAGAGATATATACTAAGTAAGTAAGTAAAGCTTTAAAAGTATATATTTAAAGGGGGTTAAAGCTTTAAAAGTATATACTAAGGGAAGGGTAAAGCTTTAAAAGTATATACTAAGTAGGTAAGTAAAGCTTTAAAAGTATATACTAAGGGGGGGTTAAAGCTTTAAAAGTATATACTAAGGGGAGGGTAAAGCTTTAAAAGTATATACTTAGGTTAAAAGGTTTAGAGTAAGAAGGGCTTATATAAGGCTTTAAGGGGTTAGATTATTAGCATAGTACTAGTACGTGCCCGCTAAAATTAAAGCTATAAGGGGGTTAAAGCTTTATAAATATATATAGGTTATCTTTTTATTTTTATTTACCTAAGTAATACCTTATTTATATATATTATAGAAAATAAAAAGAATTCTTTTATAAAAGTTCTAGTAATTTCCTATAAGAAGTCTAAGTAATTTCCTTAGAGATAAAATCTAAGGGAAATTCTAGTAACTTCTCTTAATATAATCTCTAAGGGAAATCTAAGTAAATTCTTCTTACTAGTAATCCTAGGGAAATCTTAGGGAAGTAGGAGGTTATTATATATTACTAGCCTATTCTTAACCTAAGGCTATAGAAGCTTTATATACTCCTTTTACTACTAACTTACTAGTCTATCTACACTTCTTCGCTACCTCTTTGCCTATCCCCTAATAGGAATATATATAGGGTTACTAGTAACTTTACTTAATAAAGCCTATAAAGGGGATTACTAGAGAGACCGCGAGAGCCTATAATAGAGCTTGTAATAGAGCTCGCGAGAGAGAAAGCGTAAGAGAAAAACCGCGTAAGATAGGAGAGCCTGCAAAAGAGCCTGTAAAAGAGCCTGTAAAAGAGACCGTATATAAGAGAACAAGAGACCGCTAGATCTAATAGCAGGGCCTATAACAGAGCCCGTAATAAAGCCTATAAGACTTTAAAAGAGCAAAGGTCCTTTAGGTTTACTTGATTTGTTATAGGCCATGTAAAGGAATTTTTATTATAGATAAGAACACCTGAAATCTAGACGTCTATACTCTATATAATTTCACACCTAAGACTTCGGAGCAACGCCATCGGTAATAGAGCCATAGGCCCCCATGGTCCAGTTTCCAAAGCAGGACCATTCGTACTCGGCCTTGTCGAGGTTCTTCTTGACGACATCGAGGAAGGTCGACAGCTCACACCACCCGTCATCACGGTAAGCGCACTCGGGGAAGCTGGCATGGAGAGGGACCGTTCGCTGGTTGAGGATGACGTGGACATAGCTGGTGTTTCCGGTCGTGGTGTCGTAGACGCCCTCGCTGCCCTCGCAGCCCCTGACGGGGTTGACGGCGTGGGGAGCCTCGATAATCTCGATGGCGATGCGCCCAGCAAAGGGGGTGATCTTGGCAACATCGAGCTTCAGGCCCGGGGTCGGTCCGGAGGCGGGGAGGAACTCTGCGAACTGGCGGAGTCCGAAGCCCATGATGACGCCCCAGATCGAGGTGTCGTGGCCAAAGTCGAGATACATTCCCTGGTCGAGGGGGAAGGCGACGGGGCTGGAGTCCTGCGTGATGTTGGCGGTCGTCGTTCCCGGCGCAATGTCAGGCAGATGGCCCTGGACGCGAGCGATGAACTCGGCGACCCAGGCGGCGCCGAGAGCCCTTCCGCAGGGACTGGCGAAGCCCGCCAGGGACGAAGACATGATAGTGTTGGAGTAGCCGTAGCCCTCCCACTCGTTCCAGTTGAAGAGGTCGCAGAACTTGCTGTATCCTGCGGTGATGGTCTGGTAGGCACACATGGTCTGGGCGTTGTAACTGTCGGCGATGGTCCAGTTGTAGCCGCCGGCGAGACTCCGCAGCTGCTCCGTCCTCTCCTTGAGATACTTGTTCTGCCACTCGACCATGGCGGGCTTGTTGAGGGTGGCGAAGTTCTCGGCGGCGTGAGGGCAGATTCCGGATCCGCTGAGGGAGTTGTTGAATCCGTTTGCGGTGATGACGGTCAGGATGTCGGCGTTGTCCTTCCAGTCGAGGCCGAACATGCCGGCCAAGAAGTTCTCGGCGCTCTTGTAGGCGCGGTCCACCGAGGTGCTTCGCACGACGAGCTTGTGCGACGAGCCCTTGTCGAGCAGACCTCCGTAGTTGTAGTAGTGCTGGACGCCGCTCTCGAACAGCTCCTGACGGCCCTTGGCCACGAGGGCGTCGAGGCCGTCGTCCGGCACCAGGTCGTTGAGGAAGTCGAGATCACCAGAGAACTTGACTCCCTGGGCGGTCACGTTGGCAATCTTGTGGGCGAAGGTGTTTGCGTCCTCCTCGTCGGAGGGATATCGGGATCCGTGGCGATGGACGAGGTAGACCTGCTTGAACTCGCTGCCTTCGGGCAAGGGGTACTCGTCCACCCCGAAGCCATCCTCGGGGACGAAATAGGGGCTACCGAGAGAGTCAGCGCACGATCCACGCTGTGCCTCGCGACGCGGGAGATTGAGGAGATGGGGGATCTATACCTGAAGGGACCCATGTGTTGGAAGATGTTGCGGCCACCCGCGCCCGCGATGGGCTGCGAAGTTTGAAGAGGGTTGCTGGGGTCAAACTGGGCTCGGAAGGGGCCGGGGTTGATCTGGGCCAACATGGCCGGGGGGCCCGTGACGGCGGCGCCTGTGGACAAAGGGTGAGATGTTGAACCGGGAGCCTGAGGGGTGCATGCGGGCTTGTGACTTTACCTGCATAGATCTCGGGGACGGGCGTGAACCAGACCGCCTCGGAGTTGGGCGTGGTGGAGGTGGGCGTCTTCGTGTCTCGAGAGCCAAGCTTGGCGGCCTCGGCGCCTGAGGCGGCGGCAAGCGCAAGAAGGGCGTTGGCGAGCATGGCGAGAATGAGTGATAATATTGTCGATTTGCAGAGCAAGCCAGGCAAGACTTCACCACGCTTTCGAGATACAGAAGCGGACAGAGCAGACTCTTATACCCCGTTCCCCCATCTTCTCTGTGCCTCGCCAAGGGCCGCTGGCCAAAATCCGTTATCAGATCGGATCCAGCCTGAGGTTGCATCACGAGGTCGGGGATGAGTTGTCCGCGGCAGCCTGCACCCGCACGTTGTTTCGGGTGATCGACGGACTCGGACACCACGCCGGTTGACGTGCGTGTCACAATGCGCCTACCGGTGCTCTGTATGGGCTTCGCGTCCAAGCACTCGCGCTACAATCGTTAACACACGTCCAGATCTTGGCCTATCGCAAGGCTCTGTTGCCGCACAAGATTTGGCACATGGGCCGGGTCCTCCCGTTTATTCGACGATTCCGAAATCCATGTATTCCTCCGATGTAAAACCCGAAGCCTAGCGCGGGGTAGATCCGCTAATATGACTGTGATGGTGTGTTTGAGTTTTGGCTACGGGGGTGACAACGTGAAGACGAACGCCTCCTGATTCATGTCTTCTGACAGACCAAGAGTGTAGACACGAGGCCACATTCAAGCCTCAATCGCGAGAGGCTCTATTGGCACTTGAAGAGCGATCAATCAATTCTCTAGGCATGGATTGCAATTTATGAACGAATCCGAGCTACACGGAGTTCGCCGTCCGGGTCCCGGAGTACAGTGCAAGTCACATAATCAATACTGTATCGTGTTCATCAACTCGAGGCTGGACCTTCGAGAAAGACGACAATCTATCCCAGTCTTTCTTCCTCAGGGAATAAGAAGGCAATACGGACGACATCGTCAGTCAACCCCTGTCTCCATCGTTGCGGAGAGCATCAGCCCTGTTGTACTCGTCCAGCTATGGATATGCTCCGAACATGGATCCTTTTCGGCGAGGGTCCCGGCCGGCCGGGAGAACACGTGCCCACGGAGCGCGGACGATGGCCTTTCCTAGAACGGCCTAGATCGGACCAGACGCTCCGGCCGGACCCTGTGCCCATTCGAGTCAGCTCCTCGCCCCGGACGCCACATGGCTCACCCGGACGGAATCCAGCTTGTGGCTGCGCGCCGAGTTAGTCATCCTTAGTAAGGCATTTGACGTCGCCCCCCCTGGGCCTGCAGATTCTCTCCCCGAGTCTGGAATGGAATGACAAAGGATGATCGACTTACTTGGCATTCTCTGACAAGGACCAGCTCAAGCTCGGACTTCTAAAAATCTACGAGTACCGACCGCTACAGTACGAGTGCAGACGGAGTTCTCCGTACGGGATACGCGAGCTGAACTCCATACATACCGGATCGGGAGACCTGGAGATTTGCCCACTGCCCATTGCTCCCCGTGGGCGCGTGTGATATTTTAGTCTCTTTCGCCGTCGCGCAACCTTTTTTCTCCTCCTTTCTCAAACGCCATTCCCCCTTCCTTCGTCACTCATGCTCCCTCCGTCCGCCATCGACCAAAAAATGACTTTTGCGCCAGACCAACCGCATCACAATCCCCCAATGGCGAGGACAAGCACGGTTGGCTCCTCGGTGCTGGACCAGGAGCAGGCGCAGGCGATCCACCCCGTGGACGTCGCCAAGTTCGATGGTTCTTTTGCGCCGAATGCGCGGCCGATCGGGCCGGCGTTGGACGTCCCTTGGTACCGGAACAGGGAGTATTTGCTGGGCGGCTGGTCCAACACGTCCGTGTGGAAAGCTGCGGTATGTCTTCTAGAAGGGCGAGGGCGGGCATTGAGCATTCCATCCATGGCCTCTACTTACACACGAGTCTGCAGATGATCGAAGGAATAGGGACGTCTTGTCTCGTCTTCGTCTCGGGCCACACCACCGCCACCCTGCTCAACTATGGAACCGTTCAGATCGGCGCGTATATTGGGCTATCCAACATCTTCCTCATCGCCGTCTTCATCTACGCAACCGCGGCCATGACTGGTGGCCACCTGAATCCGATGATCACGTTCTCTGCCATCTTTGCAGGCATCTGCCCTGTTTCTAGAGGTCGGTCCCCCCTTCTCCCCACCTCCCTTCGCAACCCCCCCACAATGCCTTTGGAGTCACATCAACTCACATCATCGTCTCATCTCAGGAGTCTTATACCTGTGCGGCCAGACGCTTGGCGCAGCTTTGGGCGGCGGCGTGTTACTCGGTGTCTACGGCAGTGAACGGGCTAAACTGTAAGTCATCTCATCTTTCTTCTGATATCTACTGTTGTGCCTTTTTCTCACACTCTCTACTCAGGTACCACGGCGGCGGGTGCTTTTTCGATCTTTCCGAGATGAACATTGGCCAAGTCTTCCTCAACGAGATCTTTGGTTCCTTCGCCTTGCTCTTCCTGTCTTACGGTGTCGGTCTCGACCCTCGACAAGCCCTTCTCTTCGGCCCCCGATTCGGCCCCGTCCTCGTCGGCTCCTCGCTTGGCCTCATCACGTTTGCGAGCAGCGGCATCATCCCTGGATATGCTGGCGCCCAGATGAACCCGGCCAGGTGCTTCGCCTACGGTGTCGCGAAACAGGATCTGACTTGTGAGTCACAGCATCGCCTTTTGCTTTGCATCTATAAGAGGCCAGAACGGCTAATCGTTTCACAGATCAATGGGTTTGGTGGTTTGGGCCGGCGATCGCGGCTCTTTTGCTGGCGTTCATCTACAACATCGCTCCGCCGCATTCAAAGGAGAAGTACAAGGAGGGCGCGCAACACACCTTGCCGAGTTAGATCTCTGACAAGACACGATCCTTGAACTTTTCTTTGTCTACCATCAGCGCATTTTTCATAGTCCATGGGAACTCTGGCACACATAGATGGCAGGGCTTCGGGTATTATCTCCAGGATACATAGCAACGAGTAGAGGCGCAGCAACTCGCATAATGATAATTCGACACACGACATTGGCATCAACAAAGGCAATCCCCCTTGTCACCTCATGATAATACATCCATTACCACTTGAGCCAAAGAGAAAGAATTCAAAGTCGACCTTGAATTGGCACGTGCCTTGGTTCCCTGGTTGCCACGGAACAGGCTTCCCTCTAAAGCCACGAGCCAGCCGCGACTTAGTGCAGAGTGGCGACTTAGCAGACCCGGTGGCAAAAGCGTCACTTAAATACCTTCAGCAACTTAATCTCAATCTCAAGAGAATCGACATCCTACAGTAGTTTCCGAGACCGCGGGTATAAGAGCCGGATGTAAAATGAGCTATCCTGTCTCGCCTTGGTAAAGCGCTCCCGCTAGAGCTTGCAAAGGTTCCAAACCTCTAGCCCCTGACCCCCTAGCGCCATCTCGGAGATATGAAGCAATCGTCATGACAGCAACCACGTGGGCGAATCGATGCGATGATACGGTCGGTCAGATCTTGCGACGGTAATAAGTGTCAAGTGACCGCCGTTGATGTTGAGTCAAATGTCGGCTGATCATATTTCGCAAACCGTCATGGATTCCCCAGACGATCATTGCATGCAGCCCAAAAGACGCCTCAACAGACGACGAACCCTGCTTGCTTTTCGAGGACCCGCCACTGGCTTTTGAACCTCCTTGGGTGTGATAAAGCCTGGACTCTCAACGGTTTCCGTGCTGCATGGTCTCTCGCTCTTGGTCGTCTCCTCGCCCCCCCGTGGTGAAGGCCCGTCCACGTCGACACGCTCCGACGGCGGTGCGGTTAGACCAAAGTATCGTCCCTCTTGTTCGAAAGCGCCAGCCGGACCCCCACAGAGCTCGCCGCTTGACAGGGCAGATCTCACGACTTCGGCCTTGGTGACATACAGAAACGGATGGCCCTCCACTTCCACAAGGCAATTGTGCCACGGCGTCGGGATGTGCAGCATGTCGCTCGACTGCATCAGGGCCCCGTCCGCCGACAACTCGTTGGTTGCCCGGACTCCTGATCCAAACATCTGAATCCCAAATTTGGGCCCGGAGTTGGAGTGTCTGGAACGAAACCCTTGTCAGTCCCTCTTTGGAGTCGTGATCGAGGATGGGAACCACGTGGGTAGTCGTCAACTCACGCATGGATGGACAAGCGGACGTGATGCGGGAATAAGATTTCCACCAGATTCGAGTATGCTTGGTTCCTCTAGCGCATCTCCTCGTCAGCAGGAAATCCAAGGTGAAAAGGCGGAATTGAGTAAACAGGTGCGGAAAGGGAGCTTTCATTACCTGAATCATCTCGAAGGCTACAGCGGACGACAGCTTCCTTCGTCGGGTGCGGCTCATGGATCGCGTGTAGATGTTCTGGTCCAGATCCTGCAGCATGAACTTGGAGAAGCCCCGATAGAGCGCGAGGACGGAATCCTCCTTCGCGTGGATGCGTTGCCTCAGCTCATCGTCGTCTGTCTGGAATCCTAGCATCAAGATGCGGCGGCATAGCTCGGACTCGCGAGTCATCTTGGTGGAGATATGATGGTCAATAGTGGGTATCAATCCCTCCAGAGCCTCACACTTTGTCAGGTGTGTTGGCCCTTCGACGGCAAAGAGGTCTGAGAGAGATTTGAACCCGATGCGGTCCTTTCCTCCGTGAAGGCGAGTAATTCGTTCGTTCATCTGGATGAGCTCGACTCCGTACATATCGACCACGGCGTCGTCCACTCCGACTGAGATTCTGTCAGCAAGGAGACGATCTGTAAGAGGATGCTTGATATCCACCTACTGCAATCCGAGAATACAGACCCGTCACTTATAATCCATAGCTTCGCCCCGGGCCGATATACTTTCTCGACACCCTCTATGAACCTGTTCAGGTTGGTCAAGGCGATGTATTCCCCGCGGTCTGGCTGCGCGCCCTGGACTTTGTCCGGGTTCGAGGACTTGCAGGGGAATGCGGGGAGACAGAATTCGAGTCTCTGGCCGCTGGCGACGAAGTGTTTGACTCGTTCGAGGAAATAGTCCCTCCCTCCTGCATTCCACTGATCATCTTGGCTGCTGTATCTCAACTCCCGATCGAAATGGTCAACGACGGCTTGGGAAATTGATTCGGTGAGTTGACTCGCGAGTTGAGCGGGAGCTCCAGGCTGGTACGGGAGGCTGATGGACTTGAGGACCAGGCAAGACAGCAATTCCTCGATCGCGCTAGACAGCTCCTGTGCCTCGTCGGACCGGAAGACAATCCCAATCCTGTCGTCTTGTGACTCTCGAGGTTCCTCGTAAGCAGCCAGGTATCCGGAGCCTTTTTCCAACTCACAATCTGGCTGTAATCGCATTCGCACCGTCTTCCTCAGGGGGTTGTCTCGAAGTTGAGTCTCCAGGAAACTCCACTGAGCCTCGACCACATCCCTTCGAGGACCAACACAATGCAGCATTTGTCCCGAATCGCTTCGAATGTAGACCGCAAGAATGCGATAGAAGAAGCTTGTTGGCCTGCAATTCGCGTCCATGTCGTCTGATGGGTCTGTTCGCAATGTCTCAATGTCTTGTGCCGTCCGATGATTGTCGTCTCTACCAGGGTAAAGAGCCAACATTCCGAATATGTTTAAAGATCATCATTTTATATGGATATATTACTGCCTTTCTCCGGTACTAGCCTTTCCCTTCTAACCCACAAAGGTTGCGAATTGACTTCCCGATACGATACATGCTGAACATGTCAAGCTTCTTGTATGCCGAGGAACATTACCACTCCAAAAACCACCGAAGGGTATCGTTCTGCTGTTGGGCCATATCTCCTTTCGGTCCTATTAGGAGGTCGTGTCATTGGAAAGCTGAGAGGCTGTGATCAGCCCTGACGACTACTCTCGAGTGATTGGCCATGGTCTGAGGCACTGGGGTCGACTATTTGCCTCGCTGCCCCGGGAGCAAGGAGAACGCTGAAATGGAACGTCAGAACGCTGGCTGACAATGGCAACGGCTTGATCAACAAGGAATGGACTTATGTGTCGGGCATCTTGGGGGCTGTGACTGACGTTGAGATGTCTTTGAACGCTTGAATCCTCATGAGTTCTTGGCAAGAATCGTGTGACCCCTTCCTGACTTAGACTCCCACCCACCACATGTGTCCTCTTTGTGGCGAGCAGGATGCTCCAGTCACCGACCTCTATAGGTCTTCAACGCTGACACAGACAATGGGACGATAAGACTAATGGTTGCAGAAGTCTGAGTCCTTTCAGGAGATTCCCGAGCACTTCAATCTCGAGCAAAGATGGCAGACTCCTGGTTCGGACACTTTGCAAAGGCTCTCTGCCTGTGCGTCTTGGTATCCGTCGCAACATATCTCTTTTTCCTACAGCCTCCGAAGCATCCACTCGGTATTCCCTCCATCCCTTTCTGGGTGGCACTCATCCCGCTTTTCAAAGATGTCGACCAAGAAGATGTCTTCAAAGCCTACGTCAAGGATAAACTGGTAGAATACGGGGCGGTCAAAATATTCTTTGGTTCTCAGTGGAACGTCCTCGTCCATCGTCCGGCCTACCTTGCCTCGATCTTCAAGAACGAGGATGAATACCAGAAAAGCGGCAACCAGAAGAAGATCCCGAAGAGCGTACTGGCTTCCTTCCTGGGGGACAATATCATCTCCTCCCATGGAGCGGACTGGCGGCTCTACCAGGCGATCATCAAGCCAGGACTTCAACGATCTTTCAACGACGACGTGGCGGCGCTTGTTCACAACGCCCAGGCATTGTGTGATATCCTTATCGATGAGCAAGACCAGCTCCCAAATGGCGGGATCCCAGTTCAGGAGATCTTACAACGATATACAATTGCCAATTTTGCGCAGACATTCCTCCGGAGTGATTTCGGGGTGAGCGTGCCATCATTGGAGTGGGAGTGTTGGTTAAGAGGTATTTCTACTGACTACTGGTTTCACGTAGACATTGAGGAGCGGCGACGCGTATCTGAACCAGCTTCAGCTCTCCTTGAAGAGGGAGATCTTCAAGCCCGTCTTTATGAACTTTCCGATACTAGACAGTCTGGGGCTGCCGAGCCGCGAGAGGGCACGCCGACTTGCAGCTCATTTCACAGATTACTTGACCTCGGCGACGCTTGAATCTGCCTCATCAGGTAAAGGCCACGGACATGCCGAGGACAATTTGGGGGTCCGTCTGGCAGAGGCTCGGTGGTCGGGGAGGATCAGCGAGAAGCAGTTTCGAGACAACATTACCGTCACCTTTGTTGCTGGGCAGGAGAATCCCCAGCTGGGCCTCACGTCCATCATGTATCTGCTCGCCAAATATCCGGTGAGCATTGAGGCGTTGGCCCCTTCGCGTGAGGTTCTTTTGCTGATTCATCCTCCTCGTTAGGAGACTCAAGAGCGCCTGCGAGCTGAGATCAATGGCATCCCAAAGGACGCCCCGATCTTGGAAGTGTTGCAAGATATGCCACTCATGACAGCCATCGTGCTGGAGGGTCTCCGTCTGCTTCCGCCCATCGGCCAGTTGATCAACAGACGAGCTTTCAAGGATCTCGCTCTAGATGAGGGCATCGTCATCCCCGAAGGCACCTACGTCGGATACAACTGCTACTCGACAAACAGAGACGCCGCCGCATGGGGACCCGATGCGGACAAATTTCGACCAGATAGATGGGGGGTCAGTGCTGACGAGATTCAGAAGACATTTCGCCGGCGCAAGGCCCGGGCCGAGTTCATAAGCTTCCACGGTGGTCGTCGAGCTTGCCTCGGGGAGCGCTTCGCTCTTCTCGAGCTCAAAGCAACACTGTTCGTCCTCTGCCAAACGCTGCGATGGAGGCTGGATCCCACATGGGCCGATCGGCTAACTCCGGTACTTGCTTTCCCACCTGAATATCCTTTTCACGTTCCCCCATCCCTCCCCTCCCCTTTCCAAAAACTACCTCATTTGTGGTGGTGTCGTGCTACGTGCTGACCGGGTGTAACCCAATTACATAACAGTCGGGCCCCATTTGCCCCAGAGCCTTGAGAATCGTCCTCGAACGTGTTCGGTGCCACGATATCCCGGAGAAGACGCAGGAAAGGGTGTCAGACATGGCAAGATGGTCTGCCGCACGCTTCTAGGCAACAGATGTCCAGTGAAAAGCGCATGATTCTCTGACCTTGAGAGTGCAACGACATGTATGATGATCGAGAACCAGATATAGCCTCCAAACTTGTGTGACTTACGCGACCATTCCTTGCCCGGCTCAGCTCCTGCAACACAAGCAATCGGTTTCTCGCCACGGCCACGGTGATACTGGCGAGGGCGGACGCGCACTCGTTCAATCAACACCGTCTGTGTCATTCTACGGTCACTGTCGTATAGATGATTGGTCCCGTTAGGCAGACACTTTGGCTGAGAATCCTCTTTCTCTTTTGAGTTACACAAGAGGGATTGTGCTGAATTGCGTGCATACAGCATAACCAGTAAATGGCTGTCGTCCCCATAGAAGCTTTACCCGCGGTACAAAGCAAACATGATCTAAAAACGGGCACCCAGACCTTGACGTGGCATTGATGGAATGGAATTCTCTGCAGATCATATCAAAGAGACCGGTTATTGGTTGATCCTCGCGATCCTTCTACGGCAATCAGAGGCGATGACTCCAAAGGCGTCTCGGCATCCTTGATTCCCTGCTCCAGATCCGTCCAGAGATACAGCGCCAGAGCAGCCAGCATGAGGATGATGTTTGGTATCATGGGAAAACGCAGGTTGTGCGTGTGGTTCTGGATGGCACCCTGGAGGAGTGGGTTGATCCAGCCGGTGGCGAGGTCCAACGTGATCTCGAGCCCGAAATAGAGCGCCTCGGATCCTTTTGGGATCAGCGACGAGAACATGACGCGGTTGAGGGAGCGCAGGGCGCTGCTCGCGCTCATGAAGAGGAATTGCCCGACCCAGAACTCGGCCTGGTGCTTATACCCAATGGGCACGCGAGAGCTTATGCCGAGGCAGCCCCAGAAGACACACAGGATGTTGACGGCGAGGAAGAGGTATGCCCAGCCCTTGACGTGCATGCGTATGTGGGGGAAGGCCATGAGCCACGACAGGGATCCGACGCATGCGAATATGACGATCGAGAAGGAGTTGACGGTGTAAATGCCGCTGCCACGGCGGATGCCGGTGACCTCGAGGAAGAGGGCGCTGATGAGGGACAGGAAGTTGCTGTAGGCCGTGTTCCACAAGATCCAGCCGATGCAGAGCTTGAAAGCATTTGGATAGTGGCGGATGGAGCCAAGGAGGATCAGCCCTGCGTAAGATTGTAAGCCAACGACGGAAATCTCAGCCATGGCAAAGCCAGTTGGTCGTTGAATGAGTCTCACATGTTTGAAAGGGCAGGAGAAGGATCTTCTTCCCTCGTGGACGCTTTTTGCCTGGAATGCTGGGGAGCAGATTTTGGCCGACAACGGCGAAAAGGACTGGAAGAACCAACATCAATACAATGCCCATCTCGGCCGAGGCAGTTTTGAACGCCACTCACTGGTCAGACAGCCTCCAATGGTGATGGCAAGCAAGAAACTGGGGAGTCCAAAGTCAGCACGCCTTCAGCCCTCTCACAGTCTGGCCCCTGAGCATGCAGATAGATCGTGATGCTCTCTCGGATTGAGCCTTACTTGATGTATCCCTTTTCCACGAAGCTCCCCCTGGTGTAAGTGATGACGACCCCGATCAGCAGTGCCACCAGGGCCCCAGCATTGCTCGACACGAGGCCTAGCACGCTGACGCGGCTCCCCTTGATCCAGGCTCTGCGGTATTCCTTCTCATCGACATCTCCTCGACCGGCGTCGACCCTGGTCGGACTTCTCACCCATCCCACCGAGCGCATGAAGATGGGGACGTAGGACGCCTCGATAACGGTGTACATCCCGCTCACTACCGTCAGCAGGATATACAGGCTCGAGAGCGCATGGAGGTGCGTGTAAGAGCTCTCCGACAGTCCGGCAAAGGGGAGCGCAAGCAGCCCGAAGAGGTATATCGAGCCCATCATCATCGGCTTTCGATAGCTGGAGTAGTCCGCCGCGCCGGCCGTCAGGATCGAGACAACTCCCTCACAGGCTCGGCTGACCGCTTTCAGGTAAAGGCTGTGACACTCTCAGCCGTCAACGCTGATCCAAAACTTGACGCTTTACGGCCATGACTTTCTTGCTTACAGGTAGCTGAGGTAGTCGACCTCGCCCGCGCCGAGCTTCACAACACAGCGGATGTTGCCGCGGCGGGCGCAGGGCTGGTTCGTCCCCGGGACATGGCCCACGGCATTTGCGGCAGCCTGGATGCTGGCCGTGACATAGCTGTTGACCATGCCGCTGGTAGGTCCGGTCTGCAGAGTCGAGGTCGGATCGTTGAGTATTGGAATATGCAGGTAAGGGGGACTGATAACAATGATCGGCAGGCTTACCGAGAAGCAAAGAATGATCCATCCCCAAAGCGCGCGTTTGCTGCTCATCAAAGCATCAGGATTCTCTGGTCCATGGTCCATCGGGGGAGCGTCTGATGCTGCTGAGGGCAGCTCCTCAGAGAGAACACGAACATTCGCGTCTTTGCTATTGTCCTTTGGGGCAGAATTGCCGGCCATTGTGATCCGAATATCAAGAACTTTGGGGTTGTTGCGGAGCGAAATGGCCGCTGGCGAGGAGGTCTCCGAGAGGGGAATCGATGCAGCGACAATTAAAAGATTGGGATCAACAGTGAACGGATTGATTGATCGATTGATTCGATCGATGAAATTACTCTAGCCCTAGGAAGAGAAGAGAGCAGAGAGCCAACAGTCCGAAGGATAACAAGGCGGCTCCAACGCGTTTGCCTTCCCGACCTGCTTGTGAAACAGGTTCGGTCAGCCCAATCAAAACGATTTGATGCCGGGAGCGAGCCGTAGTATTGATGGATCTCTTGCATTCGGCCAAATCTTGAAGCTCACTTACATCCATTACCGCCATCAAATACACATCCTCATGGACATCTTGCGCCCAAAGTGCGAAATATCACCACGTTCATCACTTAGGACTCGTATGGCGAAGAGGAGTCCAAGGTCACACAGGCGAGCGCACGGCGAATCCAGTGCCGTCATTCGTCCATGTCTACACGAGGGAAGACAGTCTCGGTTCAACTCGGCGCAACGTCCATGACCAGCTGAGGGTATGTGAGAGGTCTTTCTCGAGAATCAGTGAGCGGGTTTGAGGCGGTTTCGTGATCGGATGCAGGCCCGCCGTATGGGTCCGGGGAGGGGATTGGAGAACGGGCCCGACCATCTGACGATCCTTGCATCCGGGCGATCCCTCGTGTTGCATCCATCACATGCGGAGGTAGATCTACCTTGGTGATCACACAAAGTTCAAGACCAGATGTGTCCCGACACTTGCCCATTTCTCAGGACTTGTATCAAAGACATTGTTCCATCGTCTACATCCAAAACGGCAAAGCCCCGAGGGGCGTCATATCCAGCTCGACGGGTTCGCTGCACGGCCATGAGCCAACGATGACGCCTTCTGATACCGACACCCATATTCGTCGTGCTATCACCGAAAATTCCGCTGCCATGCTGTGCTTGACTCGGCATGGAGGATTAACGCGGGGCGCAGGACGGTAACGCAGAATAAGTAGAGGATGGCTGAAAGAGATTTATTCAAGGAAGATGTCGCCTTATAACCTCCTCTCTGATATCTTGGGGCTCTCCCCGGTCTCCATCATCTTCGATGGCCAATTCATGCTCCTTCGTCAAGGAGTCAGACTCTCGAAATCGCGATGCTAGTCAAAGATGAGGATATTCGGCCAGCTTCTGATGGACACCGCCCACAGTCGGAGAAGGCCGTGGAGGATACGTCTGATGACTCGGGAGCTGATCCCAAGACAGAATCACCATCTCCGCTCTCCTCGGCAGAAGCGAAGGAGAACCCGCCAGCCTCGCCTCCATATTGCGCCTTTCCTCATGGCCGGCGGCGCTTGATTCTTCTCATCATCACCATCGGAGGCTTTCTAGGCCCTCTTGCCGGCGCAATCTATCTGCCGGCTCTCCCTGTCCTTCAGCATGACTTCCACAAGGGACCGACTGCCATGAATGCCACCGTGTCGGTCTTCATGGTCGTGTTTGCTTTTGGGGTGAGTTGTGTTGCATCTAGGACAAAGACGTCGCTGACAATCCATGGCCAGCCACTCTTCTGGGCGTCTTTCGCAGATGTCAGTGGACGACGACCGCTTTACATCATATCGCTCGCCATCTACGTCCTTGCCAATGTCCTGATCGCTTCAATTCCGAAGGACTTCGGCGCACTCGTCTTTCTTCGGACTGTCCAGGCCTTTGGCTCTTCCGCCGTTGTCTCCATGGGTGCTGGAACCGTAGCAGATGTTTGTCTTCCCTTTTTCCCGTTCTAATAATAGTGGCTTCGGCTCAAAACATCTAGATCACGGAGCCAAAAGGACGAGGCAAGGCAATGTCAATCTTCCTCCTTGGGCCTCAATGCGGGCCAGTCCTGGGCCCAGTCCTCGGCGGGGTCTTTGCCGGCCAAACGAGTTGGCGATGGATATTCGGTTTTCTCGGTGCGCAAAAGTCTCGCAACAGCTCAATGGAAGATCTCATTCTAACCCGCTTTCCCCTTGTGCAGCAATCTCTGGATTCGTCTTGTGGTCAGTTGTCGTCTTCCTCTTACCGGAAACGCTGCGCTATCGTGTTGGCAATGGTCAGATTTTCGCAGGAAGATCTTGGGTCCTTTGCCCCCCGAGCCTCACCTCTGAGCTGGCCCCGGAAGACGAACGTGGACCGAAGCCACCGAAGCCAACCTTGATGGGCTACTGGAGACTCTTCAGCTACCCCCCCATCGGGATCGTGTCCTTCAACACTGCCATCCTGTATTCGACCTACTTCGCCGTCGCAGTCCAGCTGCCCCATACCCTCGAGGAGACCCATCATTGGTCGTCCACCGCGGTCGGAGGAGGCTACCTCGCCGTTGGGGTCGCCATGATTGTCGGCTCCTTGATCGGAGGCCGGCTCAATGACTGGCGGCGGGAAAAGTTCGCCAACAAGGATCCCGAGGGAAAGGTTGAGCCCGAGAGCAGGCTGGTCGACCAGATCTGGGGTGTTGTCGTTTGCGTTGCCGGAACTGCCATGTTTGGTTGGTTTGCAGAGAAAGCAATCCATCCCGCGGCTCTCCTCATTGCAACCTTCCTGAGTATGTGACCCCTTATTGAGAAGAAAATTCTTGGTCCTAGTTGAATTTTCCCTTGCTGAAGCTCCTATACAGCTGGCTTCGGTATGAGCTGGGTCTTCGTCGCCACAACGGCCTTCCTCTCTGAATGCGTGCCGCAACAGGCTGCCGGAGCCTTTGCACTTGGGAACATGCTTCGGAATCCGGGAGCCGCAATCACAGCAGTCGTGATCCCTTCGTTGGTTAAAAAGATGGGTATCGGCTGGTGCTTCACTGGTCTGGCGTTACTCGATGCGATATTGGTAGGGGGCGCGGTCATTGGTGAGTCCAGACAGAATCCAGTTCTCGTTCCGTACGATCCTGACATTGACTCGAATCAATTTCAGTGCTTCGTGTCTATGGCCCGATTTGGAGGCAAAGGCGAACAAATAAAACGGTTCCAGGACCAAAATAGAATGCACACAGCAATGGGGAGCGTATACTCTTGTATTTGTCTGTATCGAGTTTCGAAATGGAAGGACATAGAAACATTATAGAGAGTCCAATCCGGGCGAGATGGCAACAGACTCCCCCATCTTCTGGCAATCTCATTCCATCCATTTCTCCAATTGCCCTGTCATCGGCTTTTCAAGCTCTCTCGGCAGCTCACTCTCGTATTAATAGTAGCTACCTCTATTTACATTCCTGAAGCCTTCCTCTGACTCGCCCGCTGCTGCGATATAAATCTAAGGCACTGGTAGGGTTAGGGTTATCTTCATCCCTCGTCAAGAATTATGTCATACGGGCTGAACACGTGATGTGCCGCTTTCTTGCATCAGGGCGACGATGCTTTCGGTTAGCAGGTAGCGAGCACAATTTCTTAGACGCATGACATATGGACGATTGAGGTAACGTCTACTTAGGACTCCGCACTCCTCCGATCACGTTGATCGACCACCGACGACTCACTCGACATCGACTCACTGAATCTCCCTCATTCTTCTTGATTGGATGTACGGCGTGGCCACACACTACCTGCGTTACATTCGAGACTCTGCAAGGTCGGCAGTATGGCGCCGCTCGTCACCGTTGCGACTTGCGCGCTCAATCAGTGGAGCTTGGACTTTGCAGGGAATCTGAAGAGGATCAAACAGAGCATCATCAAAGCGAAGGAGGCCGGCGCATCCTTGCGTGTCGGACCCGAGCTTGAGATTCCCGGTTATGGTAAGCCTCCATCTCATTCCCATCGAAGTTGAGATGCTGACCTGGTCAAAACAGGATGCTTGGATCACTTCCTTGAGAATGAGGTCTACGAGAACTCGTGGGACTCGCTGTACTCGATCCTCACGGATCCCTCACTCCACGGCATCATCATCGACGTCGGACTTCCTCTGCTCCACCGGACGTGCAGATACAATGCGCGAGCCGTCATCCTTGATGGCAAGATCCTCTTCTTCCGTCCCAAGCTCTACCTGGCCAACGATGGCAACTTTCGTGAGATGCGTTTCTTCACGCCGTGGAACAGACCTCGGCATGTTGAGCAGTACTACCTCCCGCCCCTGATCCAGAAGCACCAGGGTCGACGTCACGTCCCTATCGGTGATGTTGTCCTCTCGACAATTGACACCTGTCTCGCAGCCGAGACGTGTGAGGAGTTGTTCACTCCAAACAGCCCGCACATCAACATGTACGTACCTGCGCGGGATCCCCTACTTGGGTATCTCTTCCTTTGTGGACGTTGAGCTATGCTGACTCGAGGAATCCGAAGGGGACTGAACGGGGTCGAAATCTTCACCAATAGCAGTGGGAGTCATCATTCGCTGCGGAAGCTCGACCAGCGCATCGCACTCATCCAAGAAGCGACCCGCAAAAATGGAGGAGTCTATCTCTACTCGAACCAGATCGGATGTGATGGAGATAGGCTGTGCGTTTCGTTCAACCTCCAACTGAGCCTGTGAGCTGACCAAAGGCAGGTACTACGATGGCTGTGCCATGATATTCGTAAACGGCAATATCGTTGGGCAGTCGAGCCAATTCTCTCTTAACGAAGTAGAGGTCGTCGTCGCAACCATCGATCTCGAAGAGGTCAGGGCCTATCGATTTGCTCCGTCGCGCGGCATGCAGGCAGTGACAGCCCCGGCCTACGAACGCATCGAGGTCGACTTCTCCCTCTCCCGAGATGAGCTCGATTTCATGCAGGCTCCTACTCCGGCAAGGCCCCCGCGCTACCATCTGCCCGAGGAGGAGATAGCCCTCGGCCCTGCGTGCTGGCTCTGGGACTATCTGCGACGGTCCAAGGCGGCTGGCTACTTTGTTGCGCTGTCCGGCGGCATTGATAGCTGCGCGACCGCCACGATTGTCTACTCCATGTGCCGTCTCGTCATCGCCGCGATCAAGGAGGGAAACGAACAGGTCATAGCGGATGTCCAGCGCATCGCCACTATGTCTCCCAAGCTTCCCGAGACAGCTGAGGAGCTGTGCAATCAGATCTTGCACACTTGCTACATGGGGATGGAGAACCAGAGCAGCAAGGAGACCCGGGACCGTGCTCGAGACCTTTCCGCGCGGATAGGATCCTACCACACAGATGTCAACATTGATGACGTTTTTCATTCGACAAAGAATATCCTCACTCAAGCCACGGGATTTGAGCCGAAATTCAAAGGTGGCTTATATCACAATCATGTCCAGAATTGTACATGAATGGAGCTGACTGCTTTTTTTTCCCACAGTTCACGGTGGCTCGGTGACGTCTAATCTTGCTCTGCAAAACATCCAGGCCAGATCACGGATGATCATCTCATACTATTTTGCACAGCAGCTGTGCGAAGTCAGGAACCGTCCCCAAGGGGGTTCGCTCCTCTGTCTTGGGAGCTCTAATGTCGATGAATGCCTTCGCGGATGTAAGTCAGCGTGTCACTGATGGAAGGAAATTGTTTCCCTGTGCTTGACTTGTCATGATGAAGGTTGACATCGCCCTATTTAGATCTCACGAAATATGACTGTAGCTCTGCAGATCTGAACCCCATCGGCTCAATTAGTAAAGTTGACCTTGTACGTTCATCGTCCGTCTGTTCTCGGCACCAGCTAATCTAGGGCCACAGAAACAATTCATTGGCTGGGCCTCGAAAGACTTCAACATGCCCATCCTCGAAGACTTCATTCACGCTATTCCCACAGCGGAGCTTGAGCCCATTACGGCCGATTATGTATGAAACCCTGGGCCGATACAACCTCCGTGTCGATCCGCACGTTCTCCCCCACTTGAAGAGAAATTGACCACCTCCAACAGGTACAAAGCGATGAGGCCGACATGCAGATGACATACAAGGAGCTCTCCCGTTTCGGCACTCTCAGAAAGGTCTATCACCTCGGTCCATACGGCATGTTCCTCCGACTCCTAGAGGAGTGGGGGGCCAAAGGGGACCTGAGCCCGCGTGATATTGCTCACAAAGTAAGACCGTCATTGAAACCGCATCTTACCAAGACTGACTCTATTTCTAGGTCAAATTATTCTTCCACTACTTCCGTACGTTGGCCTTCATTCCCACCTCTCACTCCCTCTAATATTCCATACGCCCAATCGACCTTGCAGCTGGCCAAATACTGACGAAGATGAACAGAAATCAACCGCCACAAGCAGACGGTCGCCACGCCTGCGTATCATGCGGAAAGCTACAGCCCTGACGATCACAGATTCGACCTTCGGCCATTCCTCTACCCCCCTGCCTTTGAGGGCTGGTCGTTCCAGAAGATCGACCAACGTGTAGAGGCGTTGGAGAAGAGGAATGGAAAGCAAAATGGAGCATCATCCAGGAGCGCATAAGGGTTTCCTCATTGGGTGTCGATCAAATTCAGTCACTTTCATGGGATAAGACACTTGGAAGAGGCCAGAAACATATCAATAGACTTCATCCTCCGTGCGCTGCTTGTCTTCTAAATGAATCAAGCACTCTACGTCTCCGTACTTCGCGCAAACCTTCAGGGTTAGGAGGGTTAGGGTTATTGCCTGGCCGACCTGGACCAAATCGCGGGGTCACATAGTCTGGCGCGTTTCACTTCCGACTTCACCTCTTCGACTCGTCAACAACCCAAAAAGAAATACCATCCAGCCTCGACAGTGACGTCGCCGAACCTTGGATTCTGTGGGGAAAGAGAAACTCTGCGTCACAAAATCGCTCCGATGCCAGCTTCAATAGGCCTGTGCCGCCAGAGCACACGAGCCTGCGCCGCCTCGCTTCCGTCTCGAGCCTCTCGGTCAGGAATATGAATTATGCCACCAGCCGCAGATGGCACCGGTCTCAGTTCGTTTTCCATCTCTGTTGGAGCGAATCTCCCCTTCATCACAAGCCTCAATCATTTCGAAGAATTCAACGAGGGTTGTTTGCAAGGAAAATGCATTGGCTTCCGGATACGCCATAGTTTGAGGATAGGATTGATAACGACATCAGATGGAGGCTGCTTCTTCGAGATGATGTGCGGGACCCTGACGATCTCAGTGATTTCGAGTTCGACGAGGTATTCAACGAAGTAGGGCTATATGAGGAATACACAGACGATTGGCAGCCGAGGCCTAGTGGTCTTCAGCCTCGGACATTTGAGCCATGGGCTTTTGATTGCGAAGAATTAGCATGGAAACCTGGCGCTGTTGGGGACGAGACACTTGGACGCGGGTGCATTCTCAAGATCGCATCTTGGAATTTGTTCTCATCTCAATCAAAGACCTCGGCACTCGCCTCTGCCGCCCTGGACCATCTGAGAGCGTTGTTCGGCGATCAGCCGGATGATCTCGTGGTGACGCTACAACAAGTCCGACCTGATGCTTTCAAGGTCATCCGAAAGAGCAAGTGGGTTCAACAGAATTTCGTCATCTCTGACCAAGAAGCACCAAAGCCAGATGCAGAGAAAGACGAAAAGTCCAGTCGAGATTCCACCCTGATGATGGCCCCAAAATCATTGTCAATCACGACTTGCTTTCGCTGGCCTTTCCATCGGAAGAAGTCTGCGGATGCCCTCGTCATTGACATCGCCCTGTCGAACACGGAAGGACAATCAAGCTCCCCCGAAATGCTTCGTCTCTGCACTACGCAACTCGATCCACGTGGCGCGAACCAGAAGCAAAGCTTGGTTGACCTCTCTCTCATCTCAGATTTAATAAAAGGAAAGCTCATGGACGACACGTCAGTGACTGCTGCATTGGCCACCAGCGGGATGAGCATCGGAAGCAACGAGCAAAGATACCATCAAATGCATGGAGTGGGCGTTTTGAAATTTCGGGATCGCGACTCCTCCGATAAGCGCTCGAAATCACCCTCAAGGATTCCCTAAAGAACATCACAAATCCGCGACAAAACAAAAGAAGCCCGAAAAAGTCCTCTTCTATGGATCGTTAAAGACCCTCGCGGTGGAAGAAGCGCAGGAGAGGGCTGGAAAGCTGGGTCGCTTCGGAGTAGGCCTGCGCACAAAAGTGAAGTTAAGGGATGTTCCGGTCAGCGAGCACTTTGGCGTCGCCGTCGGCATTTCGGTCATAGACCATCGGGGCGAGGCTGGCGAGCCGAGGGCCCTCCAAGGACTTGTCCTGGCGCCTCGGTCGAATACTCGATATACATGGATTTTGATACCTCCATACCGATCAGATCTCAGCGGCTAGACGTCCTGTCCAGTACGACTCACACGTGCACATGTCTATTGCATCTTCGCACTGACTCGGGTGGTATTTCCTGGCTCGGTCGCCCGAGTTCCTTTCAGCGTGGCCTGAATCCCAGCCCTGCAACACTATTCCTGAACGGTAATGACAGGGTCTGCAGATGACTTTTCCCCGCATTGTGCTACTTGAACTGCGGGGAACTTGCATCGCGGGGTGCGTCAGCCGGCATTTGATTCTGTATACATACGGAGTATGTATGTACTCCGAACATACGGGGCACAATATTCCCGTTTTGCCGAGATCGTGAAACTGTCTCGATTTTGCCGGCGAGGGTCCTATTGGATAACGAGATCGAGATCTTGTTCTACCTGTCAGGATTGCTTCTCGATGAGTGCCTTCGAACAGCGACCCGAGACTCGAATCACCTCGGAAATCATCAAGAAGATCCGAAGGTGCCGAGACTGGTGTCATTCTGGCTAAAAGGAGCTTATCATCCAGGATTGTTTAACGAAGTAGACTTCTGACAGACATCATCAGCAGGAGGGCGTCACGGATTGATGCAACAAGCCCCTCCCCAAATCACTGTCATCCCGTATAGCTGGTCGCATGCGGGCTGACGTGGGGGTCAACTCGCTGATGTAGCTCGTTGGACGACTCGAAGACTTTGCTTCTTCATGCAAACGCCAAACCCTGATGTTGTGAAAAAGCGTGCCTAAAGTGTCTGGCACCAATGAATCAGTGCATAGATGAGCCTACCCGCCGATTTGGTTCTGTGAATCGAGGGCACGTGGTACGTGACCGTCTGGGTTGATATTCCGGATCTTCTACCCAATTCGCGCTTCGGCACCATCTCTAAAGAAACAATTGCTCCGGACTCGAAAGAGGAGCAATTCATGTTTACAACAATTGTACTGTGCCAGCTACTGACGACTTCTCTAGATCATGGCTGCTCCCGTTGACAAGAAAGCAGAAGATGCGAGCCATATTGAAGAAAGTGGTGATACCAAGGGGCCCATTGACGCCGATGATGCCCTCAAGGCCATTGCCGACTATGCCGGGGACTCGATTCAGCTTGATGCCGAGACAGAACGTCGTCTTCTCCGCAAGATCGACATGAACATCATGCCGGTATGTATTCTCGTCCCTTCCTAAATGGCTACCTTGAAGCTGATTCTGCATGCTTTCTACCAGATGATGTGTATCATCTACGGCCTGAATTATCTTGACAGTAATTTGGACCTCATGCCTCCATGGAAGGGCCTCCACTGACGTTCTCGCAGAAACCACGCTCTCATACGCCAGCATCATGGGGCTGAAGACGGATCTCCATCTGGTCAATGACAACTACCAATGGTTGAGCAGCTTATTTTATTTTGGCACGTATCATCCACCCGGCCTTGTGTCACTCATGATCAAAATGCCAAGTGTTGAGATCCGGTCTAACCATTCGACATCAGGATACCTCGGCTGGGAGATTCCCACAAACTGGCTCATGCAAAAGTTCCCGCTCGCGAAGTACTCGGCTGTTAACATCATACTCTGGGGCCTAGTGCTCTGTCTCTTTGCCGCAACGCATGACTTCGCTGGAGCCGTCGTGATTCGCCTCTTCCTCGGCATCTTTGAAGCCGCAGTCACCCCTGGCTTTGCCCTTTTCACGTCCCAGGTCAGTGCCCCTCAAGACAGCTTGATTCCCTGCTCTCTAGAGGAAGCAAATTGGCTGAGAGTGAGAAGTGGTACACGATCAAGGAACAGGGATTCCGCACGGGAATATGGTTTTGCTTCAACGGCTTTGTGAGTCTCGCCCCTGTCTTCTTCGATCCCCTGACCTGCAGGGAAAAGTGTACCCTTCCAACTGTCTCCAAATCTCACAAAATACATGCAAAGGCCCAAATCATCGGAGGCTTGGTGGCTTATGGCTTCGCCCACGGTGCCGAGAAACATGCCTTCTCGATCGCACCCTGGAAAGCAATCTTCAACTTCACAGGCGTCCTGACAATCACAATCGGCATCATTTTCCTGTTCCTGATGCCGGACAACCAGCTGAATGCTCGTTTCCTGTCTCAAGAGGAGCGCATACTCGCTATTCACAGGATCAGGATCAACGAGCAGGGTATCGGCAGCAAGCACTTCAAGCCATACCAGGTCAAGGAGGCGGTTCGTGACCCCGCCGTCTGGGGCATTGTCCTGTTCGCCCTGTTGTCTAACATTCCCAACGGCGGAATAACCAACTTCTTTTCCCAACTCATCGTCTCGTTTGGCTTCACGCCACAGCAAAGCCTCTTGTACGGAACCCCTGGCGGAGCCGTCGAGGTAATCTTTATCCTCGGCTCCGCCTATTTAGGGGATCTCTACGGCAACCGGGTCTTGATCGGCACGTCAGGGGTCATCCTGTCGATGGTCGGTATCATCATGATGATGACTATACCGCTCGACAAACCGGGTGGACGGCTGGTAGGCTTCTTCTTCACACAGGTAAGCTTCAACACCATCAGAAACAATGACGCTTGGGCATAGGAAGTGGAAGGAGGGGAAGGGGGGCAAGGGGGGGGGGGGGAGTTGAGCTCTCAAAAAGCAAAGAGCAATACTGACCAAAGCAGTCCGCCCCGACAGGCTTTGTTGCATTGTTGTCTCTCATTTCATCCAACATCGCCGGTGGGTTCTAGACCTGAGATTACGATGCCCGGATATTGCTAATATTGCTTGGAAGGCTGGACAAAGAAGATCACCGTGGCGGCCATGTTCCTCGTGGCTTACTGCGCTGGGAATATCATCGGTGAGCTCTGCTTTCATATACCGCCGCCCCATGATATGATCACATGTGTCTGATTGAACATCGCAGGTCCGCAAATGTTCCGACCCAAGGACGCCCCTCACTACATCCCCGCCGAGATCACCATTGTGGTGTGCTGGACTGCCTGCCTGGTCGACCTGATCTTTGTCTGGTGGTGGTACCGCTGACAGAACAGGAAAAAGGCGTCAATTCGGGCCGACCCGGCTTATGTGAGGCTTGAGAATCATCAGTTCTTGGATATGACAGACTGGGAGAATTCGGAGTTCACATACACCCTATAGAAGAGTCCTTGTTCGGCTGGCGGAATCGATGACTAGGGATGAGGACGTGCTCGTCGGCAATGAAGATTCTCTCGGCCAGGGGGCACCTATTGGCCAACTTGCATTTCCTCCGAGTTAAAGAGCCTCCAGTCCGTGGCAAAGGCCGGCGCAGTCACAATCACAGGAGAGTCTGATGGTAGCATAGAGGTTCTCATCACAACTGATTCATCACCCTGATCTCTAGGAAGTATGCATTCATTCGCCCAACCCTTCGGGAGACGCCCCTATACCGTTCAATGCGGTGCTCCCCTGCCAACTTGGCGTTACGCCATGCGGGGGCATCTCAATCTAAGCCCAGGAACAGCCCCTGTCTGTTCATCACGAGTCAGCCTGGAACCTGATCCGGAGATGTGTCGTTCGGTGAATCATGACGTCCCTTAAAAATCGTCTCCGGCGAGGGGTTAGGTGTGTCCCCTCATCCCGGCATACTCCAAATTCGCTCGCCGGTCAATGTACATAGGTTTGCAGTGGACTCTCGGAATTGCCGTCACATACACCCTCTGTCTCATCCAATATTGCCCCCGTATTAAGGATTCATCGAGACTTTTTGATCTTTGAGGCTACGGCTGAGCTAGTCCATGGAGCCTCGCACGTGAACGGTGTCAATAGCTTCGCCTCTCATTCCAACCCAGAGCAGAGCCGACTTGGCGTGATACCATCCGAGAATCACAGAGTCGCAGCCATTCAGCATTATTGCCGCAGATAGGAAGCCGGTCATTCCCTGGCCAAATACACAAGATTCCTTCCCGCACGTGCCGTTCCGGGTCCTTTGACGCCACGAATCGGTGCGCGACCCACTTGGCGGACTTTTCATCCGATGAAGCTGCTCGTCTTCCGCCTTCATGGAGATCGTACCCGTTGGAGAGGCACCGAGAGTCGTGGGGTCTTTTGAATTCGGCTAGCTCGAAAGGAGCTGTGTCACCAGGAGCTGGACCCGAGGTGTCACCAACGGAAGTGCTCACCATTACCTTATTTTTTACGACGTGATACGCCGTCTCACCATTCCATGCAGGCGATAGGTCTTCTGGTGTCGTCCTCGGGACTTTCCAGAATGATGAAGGAATTAAAGTGTTGAGAAGATTTTCCCGCGCCCGGTCAAGCCCTGGCAGCCTGCTGGCGTTGTGATGCTACGATGGGCGAGGCGATCATCGCGGAGTCGAGACATCAGGTCAACCCACACCATCGGATGCGACTCGAGGGTCACGGAGACGACAAAGATTCCTCTCCGTCGAAAGAAGGCTGCATGGGCCCCTCATTGCTCAAGATCATATTCTCATCGCACGTGTAGCATGCTCTGGGGCGGACTTCGCGAGGCTATAAGAGGCGTTCATCGCCGCGTGCTTAAGCCATGATCCAAGCCGCCAGTCCTCATCCGACTTTCACAGCCTGAAACTTGCCCTCCCAGTACTCCAATGTCCAGCATCCGTCGTCTCGCTCTCTTCCTGGGAGCCGTGCTGCTCCCGGCGGCGCTGGCCGCTCCCGCACCCGTCGCTGAGGAGCCCGAGGCCGTTCCCGGGAAATATATCGTCACTCTGAAGGGGGATGCCTCCTCCAAGATCCAATCCCACTTGAGCTGGGTCGGAGGCATCCACACAGAGTCCCTGGCCAAGAGAAAGACAGCCGGCGTCGAGAAGACTTACAACATTGCAGACTGGAACGCCTATGCTGGCGAATTTGATGAAGAGACCATTGAGCAGATCAAGGCCAGCCCTGATGTATGTACCTTGAGCCTCTCGTCTCCATCATCGAATTATTCCATCGCGGATATGCCGCGTGATATCAGGCCAGGAAGACCGTGGAATGCTGACTCGAGACCCGCGGGGGGGGGGTGGGTGGGATGTCTAGGTGGCTCATGTCTCGCCCGACTACATCATGCACCTCGACGACGCCCACGTCGCCGACGGTGCGCTGGATAAGCGGGCGTTGACGACTCAGTTTGGAGCCCCATGGGGTCTGGGAACCATTTCCCACCGCAACCCGGGCTTCACCGACTACATCTTCGACACCTCTGCCGGTGCGGGGACGTTTGCTTATGTCGTGGACAGTGGCATCTTGACCACACATGTTGAGTTCGGGAGCCGTGCCAGCTTCGGATATAACGCCGTCGGTGGATCGAACGTTGATTCACTCGGCCATGGGACGCATGTCGCGGGCATCATCGGTGGCGTGACTTTTGGCGTGGCCAAGCGGGTAAGTTCTCTCATTGATTTCTCTATTCTCCATCGGCCTCGAGCCGAGTGTCCTCCGTGCGGGACCTTGAATCTGACCTCCTCCCCAATCACAGACCAACCTCATCGCCGTCAAGGTCTTTGACGGCCCCACTGCACCGACCTCCGTCATCCTCCAAGGTTACAACTGGGCTGCCAATGATATCGTTTCGCGCAACCGAGTCGGCCGCTCCGTCATCAACCTGTCTCTCGGCGGGCCTTCCAGCCCTGTCTGGAACTCTGCCATTGACGCCGCCTTTACGAGAGGCATCCTCAGCGTCGTCGCTGCCGGCAACGGAGATCCCAACACCGGCCGTGGTATCAACGCCTCCACCGTCTCTCCCGCCAACGTCCCCAACGCCTTCACGGTCGCTGCCCTCGACTCGTCGTGGCGCATCGCCACCTTCAGCAACTGGGGCCCATCTGTCGATATCTTCGCTCCCGGTACTGATGTCCTGTCCTCGTATATAGGCGGCAACACCGCGACCGCCTACCTGGACGGAACCTCGATGGCGTGCCCCCATGTGACCGGCCTTGCGGCCTACCTCATTGAGCTTGAGAACATCGGCACACCTACTCAGCTAGCCAATCGCATCAAAGCGCTTGCTACCCAGAACAGAGTCCTCGGCGTGCTGAACGGCAGCCCGAATGCGATCGCCTACAACGGCAACGGGGCTTAAGCGGAAGATTGGCACCGAGGCTTGATCCCATCATGGAGAGCATTGGGGACGGTTTTCCATAGCAGGATGAATTGTCGAAAGGAATGTTGCCTGGGTCGGAGGAAGGGGGAGTGAATTCTCGTGCAATCATCAATTTGTAACACAGGCCTGGAACCTCGATAGCAGACCAAATTTGAATGTACCCTTCACGTTTTGGTATATTTCGGTGATTTTCCAGAGGGCGAGGCGCATCAAACAGATTGAGTTGGGTGAGAGTCGTCTTGCTTGACCAAACTCGGCGCCGATCGTGAGCTGCAGATTTTGTAGGAAATCATATGCATCTTGACTCGTGTCGATTCTCTAGGCTCATCTTGCGAACAAAGCCTCTCGCGGTGATAGTTGATGATCGATGGACTCCGTCTCGACGCGTCAAGAAGATGAATCTTGCTATTGTTCGGAGGTTGGCCGTGAGCTGGATCGACATCCATGCCGTTGATCACGTGTGACGCGCTGTTCATCACGTGGGCTCCGTCGTGATGGCCTGACTCGCGATTCGCGACACAATCACCCAAGCAACTACATCAATACATCAATGATGTTTGTTGTCATGATCCTCCTCGCCCGACGGTCATGCCATTCTTCTCATTATTTCTACGATCTTCTCGTCCCAAAAATTACGCTTGTTAAATATGTATGGTTCGTCATCGATCTCCGAAAGATACCCGGCCTTCAGAATGAGATTCTCGTCTAGAAATCGAACCCGGTGGTGTCAATAGCCTGGACCATTGAAGGGATCCCCCGAGACTCGCCATCCGCTTCGACCCCGCTGGTCGTCACGTACAGAGTTCTGCCATCCCGCTGCGTTCGACCGAATTGACAGGCAGTGGTTGTCGTGAGGTCCATCGAGCCATCTCCTCCAGCAACGACGGCCTTTCTTCCCTCAGCGTTGACTGCGATGATTGAGTCTCCCGAATTCGTTGCCACCCATTTCAGATCGTTCTGGCCCGGGCCAAAGACGAAGTCATCGAGTCCCGGCGTTTGAAACTGGACCATCCTCTCCGGCTGAGCACCCGGCGCAGGGCTGCCGTCCTTCTCCACCTTGATGCGGTACATGGCCCTCTGAGATTTGTTGGTCTCAGCGCCCGTGTCAGCCGTGCTGTTTGTCCACCAGAGATCCCCATCGTGGATCTTGATGCCGTTGATGCCCAAAGCGGAGTGGGGCCCTGGATTCGTGGCGTCTTGGAGGTTGGCCGCAATGTCCACCTCTCGAGTGGCGGCGTTGACGCGCCAGACCAAATTCGAAAAGGAATCCGAAATCAGCACCACATCTTGCGCTTCGGGTGCTGCGATGACGCCGTTGAGCAGTCTGGCCTCTGGGAGGTCGGCAAGAAGGCTCGGTTGCGGCGACGGATCGTTGAAGTCGATACTCCAGAGGCCAAACGACCCCTGAGCCGGGCCGGTGACGAAGCTGACGTTGCCGCCTGCAACGACGAAATGATCCGGCGTGAGCTCTGCGATGCCAAGCAGGCTGGTGATCTGTTCGATTGTGAAGTGCCGGATTAGAGTCGGCGACGCTCCTGCTGGATCCACGACCTCAAAGAGCGAAGCGTCGGGGAAGACGGTCGTTAACAATAGGTTTCCATTCTCCCGGACGACGAGGTTCTCGATCCAGCTGCCGGGCGGAAGCTCTGTCACAGCGTGATGCCTCAGCGGGATGTTCAAGGGGTAATCTGATCCAGGGATGGCAGTGGCAGTGGCAGTTGCGCCGGCGACCAGGCACCAAGAGATGGAAAGCTTCATGATTGATTTCGGTCAAGGAGATTAAGTGAGGGTGATTGTCACTACATTGGCCATGGATGGATTCTTCTCTCGACTTATATCTTCATCACTCAAAACACCATTCAAAACACCGCCTTGCCTTGGCCCTTGTTCCGCTCCGAGATTTGAGACCTCCAATCTTAGTCATCGGGAGATCGGCGGGCTTCACCGATCCTTTGGGCAGCCTTGGACTCCACAGTTTGCACTTGGCCGCGGCATCCATGCGGCATTGCTGGGCTTATGGGAACTGCATGTTCAGCTGAAGTCAGCTTGCGGGTGATCGTCTTGGATTAAAACATCGCAGCCCTGGTTCATATCGAGATCCACCTTATTAAGACGACAAGTGGACGAGGACCGCAGACGCGGCCGTGGATCTACGTGGGGCGAACGAGACCATATAAAGACATCATCTGCATTTTTCATCCTCCTCATGTCGATCACGGCAACGGGCGCCATTGGTATCATCTGAGAAATTGAAAGTGTAATGCTCATTCGTCGCCCATCGTTCAACTAAGGGAGCGTGACAGTCAAGGCCCAGCCTTTCATGTCATCTGCGAATCCTTCCAATGCGGTCTTGATGCACATGATCTTTCAGGGTCATTCCAGCAGAGAAGACGCGTTGCTGGTTCGCGCGCATCGTGTGAAGGTAGGATGATAGTGGCGCAGTGTCCCCAGCGAGAAGGAGGCCAATTCTAAGAGACATAATGGACTTGACAAATCGTAATGCATCTGCGGCCAAAAGGCCGCGACTAAAGAGGAAGTTCAAAATCCAATACGGGCGAGGCGGTTTCTCACTGAGGCTCTCCCGTCACGGCCAACGTCTGCAACAGAGGGTTGGCCGAGGCCCCCGTGCTCTGGTCCTGAGAGCAACAGTGAGACAAAAAACGCCCTCTAAGGCGAATCCGGTCCCCACTGCATGTGCGAAAGCATTCCGTCTCGAGTTGGCTCATCAAGCCCCTTCGTAGCTGAAGCCCTGGCATCTCTAGACTACTACATCAATGAGGACTGGAAGATTCAGGACCGCCCCGGCACTTCTATGAAGCCTCGGCGAGAAGATGCCGTCCCAATTTAGGCAAAAGAATCTTCAAGGGCCATGCAACCAGCCGAGCTTGAGCATTTCCGCTTTCCCGATCGGACACGTTACATGCTGATGAGCACCGACGATAAAGCGCTCAGGTCCCGAATAGGAAGTGCGTTTCTTCGATGCGGCCTCCGAGAGCTATTGCATTGGATAGGCCTCAGGGACCGGGCCAACGAATGCGCCTCGTGACCGTCTTGCGAATATGACCTTTCCGAGCCATTTGCTTTGAAGCGAAAGGAAGACGAGAAAATACGTATCTAGGTTTGGATGGTCGAGAGTTCTGAAAGAAGGGCAAATATCATAAAGAACCATCCTCCATTCAGGGTAGGTGGTTTTTACCATCATATGTGGCCCTGGCCTGGATCTTTCAAGGCTTTGCATCAGAACACAGACCATGGATCGCCAGTCAAGCCGCATGTCGAGACATGGTATGTGGGCCAAGAGTCGATCTAGCGGGGGGCCCTGCCTCGAATGCACACTCACCCGCATGTCTTGGCACGTACGAGTACTCGTTCGTAACAATGCCCAAGTCAAGGAGCTCCCCAGATCCTATCCATTTCAGAGATGGCGCATTCTTGATTCGATGTGGGGATTTGATAGTTCACCTTCTTGGTCGAGAACACAGAAGGACAGTTGGCCTGAAGGAGTGCGGACTTGCGCGGCGACGCAGTCAAGCCGACAGGGGGGAGCCTTTTTAACCTGCCCCGTTCGGTGCGCTATCTAGGAGGTTTCTTCAGCCCGCTAGAGGCATTCACAGAAGTTCGCGGCCTCTAAATCAGATGCTCTAGCGCAACGGCATGGCTGCCTGCCCGAGAGGATGACTGATGTCGCGAAGTTGATGGCACGCCGTTGGGCTATCGGCTCGAGCACCTTCAAAAGGCAGGTCGCAGGGCGAGAATCTTCTGAGAGGAAAATTCGGAAAGCCTTGAGCGTTTGGCTTGTTCGACGAAAGCAAGTGACACCGAAAGATAGAGAGGTAGCGCGACCTCCAGATCATTGATGCCGCCTCGCATGCCTTTCGATCGCGCGAGTCCACGCCCCATCACATTGAAGATGGTTGCACCCGCCACGGCGTCACTGCCTGCATCGTGGAGGGTGGTAGAGTGCATCCGCAGAACGTGCTGATATGGCATCCGGGGTTAGAGTGACACAATGTTGGAAAGAGACACCAGAATGTACAATGTAGAAGCTGGCGATAGCTTCCTCGAGTGGCGATGACGACTCTTTAGCCGCAAATCCGGGGTGCAGTCGATGCGGCAAGGGGGCGGCATGCAGGCATCCATCCAGTATCTCGGAACCCGGTCAGGGCCAGGTCCAAAGTCGGCACCTTGTGAGCTCCGCCCAGGATGTGAAGATGCCTCCACACGCACGCACCTGCCTTCTGTCTCCGTAGAAGCTCGCGCGGACTTATGCCGAGAATCCGCCTGAGGCTTTCCCATGTGGCTTCTCAGTCGTGCATGCGGCCGCCGTTCATGCAGACATGCGTCTAGATTATCTCAAGGACCCCGGCCCTTGTCCTCGGCAGACATGTCCATATGCGGAAAGTGGCATGTCAATCATGAGCAGCCAAATGCTTTCAGACGTCCCGGAGGCCGATAAGAGTCCCTCAGCTCAAGTCTCGTGAGTTTGTGCCCTGCACACGCGCTTCTCAGCGGCTGTTGGATCCGAGACAGAACGAGCAGCAGACGCGCTAAATTGTTGGATAACCTTCGCGAAATCGGGGACCCTCACTTGCCTGACCTGTCGAGCAGCTATTCATAGAAGTCCGAGAATTAAAACGAGAGCGTTAAGGGGATCGAAGAGAAAGGCTTGCGGTCCCGCAAAGGGTCCCGAGATGAACAGGGACCGGAACGGTCGATTCAAGGTCCTGGTGAGACGCATTCGCCGGCCCTGATCGAGCGAGGGGCGTGCGCGTTGTGATCCTGCGTGAATCGAATGAAAAAAAGATCCCCGGCCGGTGGGATCACGGTCAAAGAGCGTGCATGGATCGTGTCCAATCTTGCAAGGATCGCGGAGCCCCGCAGGGTGGCACCTGAGGCCAGGGAACTCCGGATGGTGACACGGCCTGACTCTTGGGATTCGGCGCGATGGAAACACAGAGGCTGCATCAGATGCTGATGCGCTCCGGTGGCTCGGGTGGACGCAACTGTCCGCCTGGGCCCGGATTGAGGGTGCCCGAATGGGCTCCTCTGGATGAAACGATTCGACGTTGGTCGGCGAGCAAGCCGGACACCGAGACACGATTGTCTTCCTTTTTGATCCTTCTTGTTGGGTTCGATGTTCTTTTCGCCCAAACTCGACGTGAGATGGGATCATGGAAATGCGATTGTAGTTGGAGACGGCGACTCGGAGGCAAGCAGAGACCACGTGTCACGTCACGCGTCCGAGCACACAATACGTAAAGTGACAACTTGCGGAAGCCACGAATCGATCTCGATGCCTCCTGCCCCTCCTGCCCCTCCTGCCCCTCCTGCCCCTCCCCCCCTTTCCATCCGACGACATTCCGACGACGACGATCTCGCATCGAGGGCAGCCGACGCAAACAGGCATGCACCTATCACGGCGAGATCTAGCGCACGATTCTGGACGGGGGAGGGGAAGAGTGGACAATCAGACGATGCTGTCGTTCGACTCGAAACGCTCTATCTGTCGTGAGCACGCATCCACAGATCCAATCAGCCGGCTTCTCCAGGAGCCCAATGCCCTCCGTGATGGCATCAGGCGCTTGTCGTGCAGCTGACTCTACTCTTCTTGGGGAAGGTCGCTGCATGGCATGAGAAGAAATCGATACCGATGAGTCAATTCCAAACACATCAAATGCACTGTGTGAGGCGTCGGGTGAGGGTGCGGTATATCTGGGGATTCTGGCTCAAGACGTCCCATCTATCTATGCCTTTGGACTGACACAAGCACAGTGGCCGCACATCGTGGAGAGCAACCCGCTATTGGCCTGGGTGCCCGCATTAGCGTCCGCTGCCCGGGCCACTTGGCCGGTGGCTAAACCCGAATGACTCGACCGGCCCGCGCTTGTACCTGATCTCCCTCCTTGTGCTCGGCCCCGGCGCCCGGGATCAGTCTTTAAACGGCACTGCACCGCAAGCGCGCACGGGCACGCGAGCGCATCAGATCATAGGCTCGGCTCGGAGCAAATGTCCACACACACTCGACTTCTTCACTCACACACACACACACACACACACACACACACAGACACACATTCGATGTCTCCATACGCGCAGACGCACATACAGCTAGACACACATGATATCGACTCTACAATGCCCACTGAGAGCTCAAAGGCCACAACGTTGCATTGCTATCTCCTTCTCGAAACCACCGGCAGAGGCATGAGGTCCTGAGGATCAATCATGAAGGGGTGGCTTCAAAGTCCATGACTCCAAGTCCACCATGCCGGGCTGGACGAGAGAACTATCAGGGATCCTGGATGCCCCTGGTGCGGCAACATGACTCCTGGCAGCGTCGTATGGCTGAACCGCCCACCATGAGCCTTGACACAAGGGATGTCGAGAGCAAAGAACAGACCATGAGAATCCGAAACGCCATGTTACATGCGAACTTCCTTCTTTTTCTCTCTTTACATACGTCAGTAGTCTCGATACCCGACTGCCCCATCGGGAAGGCCCAGAATGATTCGAGACCCTGCGTGTTTTCTTTCTTCCTCGTCTGCTTGTTGGTCCTTGCCTAGCAGAACAGGATCTGGATCATATCGCACGGTCAGTTCCTCATCGACAGAAAACCGGGTCATTGTGCTTCTTCTTCTGATCTATAAAGGCGGCTTTGTCTCCCATCCTCCCAGGCTTTTTGGAACATCTCATCAGCATCCTCTTCACTCATCCCCTCTTTGCCTTCTCATCTCATCCATTTCCATTATCTTGCCCGTCAACTGGTTGACAGCTTTGAGACATCAGCACCATGCTCTCCATTCCTTCTCTGGCCGCCGGTCTCGGCTTTCTGGGTCTCATTGGCGGAGTGCAGGCTGGTTACAACCCCAGCGCCTCGAACAACATCGCCGTGTACTGGGGTAGGTCATCCGTCAATGCTTTGGCATGGACAGATTGGTTGCATACTGCCGGACTCGATATGCTGACGGTGATTCTTGCTCCTTTCAGGTCAAAATTCTGCCGGTCAGGAATCCACCCAAACGCGTCTCGCTTACTACTGTCAAAGTGAGTATCCCCTGCTGCTTCCACAGGCAAAGATCTACGACTGACATGTGAAAACAGCTGCCCCTGATGTCAACGTAAGCTTTAGAAAGCCGGCAGATCTGGATGATGGATGTCCACTAACAATCTCAAGATCATCAACCTGTCGTTCTTGACCGGCCTCTACAGGCCCGCCATGAACTTTGCGAATGCCGGCAACAACTGCACCGCCATCGCTGGATCCGACCTCATGCGCTGCCCTCAGATCGAGTACGTGCAACTTCCCTCTGTTTCCCATCATCACCTCTCATGTCTGTCCGCAACTAACTCCCCCTCCCTCCAGGGCTGATATCATCGAGTGTCAGCAAACCTATGGCAAGACCATCCTTCTCTCCATGGCCGGAGCCACCTACACCGAGGGCGGCTTCCCCTCTGAAGCCGCCGCTGTCGCCGCCGCCAACAACTTCTGGTCCCTCTTCGGCCCCATCCAGAGCGGCAGCACCGCCACCCGTCCCTTTGGCAACGCCGTCGTCGACGGCTTCGACTTCGATTTCGAGTCCACCGTGAACAACGCCCTCAGCTTCACCCGCCAGCTGCGCCAGCTGACCAACTCCGCCGGCGGCAAGAAGTTCTACCTCTCGACCGCGCCCCAGTGCGTCTACCCAGACGCCGCCGACCAGGCCTTCCTCCAGGGCCAGGTCGCCATGGACCTCATCCAGATCCAGTTCTACAACAACTGGTGCGGCGTCGCCAACTTCCCGACCGGCTGGAACTTCGCCACCTGGGACAACTGGGCCAAGACCGTCAGCGCCAACCCCAACGTCAAGATCCTCCTCGGCGTCCCGGCCTCCCCCGGCGCCGCCAACGCCGGCTCGTGGCCCAGCAGCTCGCAGCTCTCCAGCGCCTTCAGCGACGCCAAGGCCTACTCCAGCTTTGGCGGTGCCATGCTCTGGGACATGAGCCAGCTCTACCAGAACCTCGACTTCCTGAAGCAGATTGTAAGCCTCGTCGGCGGCGGCGGCGCTTCTCCCTCCCCTCAGCCTCCCTCCTCCACCCCAGCCCCCAGCCCCACGACCCCTCCCCCCAGCCCCACGACTCCTCCCCCCAGCACCGCGCCCACGACCCCTCCCGTCTCTTCCCCCACCGGTGGCAACGGCGCCGGTCTCCCCCAGTGGGCCCAGTGCGGTGGAATGGGCTACACCGGCCCGACCCAGTGCGCCGCTCCCTACAAGTGCGTCACCAGCAGTGTCTGGTGGAGCTCTTGCCAGTAAAGCGAGCCTTGACCCGTTTGATAAGGCCATCTCACGGTCATCTCGCAGCCATCTTTGCGGCCATCTCCCACTCCTGGATTTCTGCCTGCGTCAAATCTCGGTGTTGATATCGCCGAGAGCATGAGATCGCCCAACCCCTGACCCCATGACCCATTGTCATACCTTTCTTGTTCATATCTTGTCCAATTTCCTTCTTCTTCTTCTTCTTCTTCTTCCCAGCAACATATTTCCGGTGCAGATTTGTACATATGGTCACCTACTTCTTTTCTTCGAGCTTGGGCTCGCTGGATTCGACGGCTTGGCAACAAAGGTGTCGAAATCTTCTTGTATATGTGTATGAGTTGATGTGGATAGACAGAGCTCGATTTTGTGAGCAATACGATGTACATTCTTCTAGAACCTCTTTTCTGATTCTGTGTGATCCAAACGAGCGAAACCCGTGCCCGCGTGTCCCCGCGAGGTTTCCAGCAGAGGCTCGAGAAGAGGAATTATTGTTCGCGATGCCTGTCGACTTGGTGGGACAGGGGTCACGATTCAGTCAGAGCTGCCTCTCCCCACATTTGGGAGCATTGTGCACAATGGCGGAGTGACCAGGTGCAGAGACAAAAGAACTGCTGTACATGGCCTTCCGTGCCCAATCGGGATCGAGGCAGCGTGAAGCTCACGACTGAACCCAGAATCGGGCTCACATACTACTTGTATGTACTTATGCGCACATATGTATGTTGGGCATTCATCATCAGAATCAGGCAACACTTGGTAGTCCGCAATGGGTCGCCGAGAGAATTTCTGGTACGATCAATGCAATGCCTGATAGATATTGCTATTTGCCTCCTTTGCTTCATCCTCTCCTCAACTTTGGTTCAACAACGCTACTCCGTTTTTCCTTGACACAATATTCAACTTGATTCTGTGCAGAAGTGATTATCATCCAACTCGATGGCCTCAGCGCGCTTTACCGTGGGACTTCACGAGGTCCACTACCATGAACCTGACGACGAGGCCTGTGTCGATATCATCGCTATTCATGGTCTGGACACCAAGTCGCCTGATACGTGGCTCTGGAAGCCGGAGACTAAGGGCGAACAAGCCGTCAACTGGCTGGGCGATCCGAAGATGCTGCCAAGTGTCGTCAAACAGGCACGTGTTTTTACATGCGACTGGCCGGCCGAAATGTTCGTACCCAGAGATAGACATGAAGGAGGTCTGTGGGAGGCTTCTCGCTTTCTGCTGGCCAGCATTCGTTCAAGGTCGTCGCCCAAATTCCATGGAAATCCCACCAAGGAGCGTCCCATCGTCTTCATCGCGTCTTGCCTCGGAGGCATCATCCTGATGCAAGCTCTGACCATGGCAACGGAGGAATACCTCCCAATCTTGAGATCTACGCGAGCCATCGTCTTCCTAGCTACACCTTTTCGTGGAACATCATTCGAGCGCATCGCAGAATGGGCGGAAAGGGGTCTCCGAGTCTGGGCGTCCCTGCAAACCACGGGCGTGACAACCCTTCTCGAATTCGTCAAGCGAAATGTGCATCTCAACGAGCTTGTCCGAGGTTTTACGCAATTATCGAAGGAGCAGCAATATCGAGTACAAACCTTCTATGAATTAAGAGACACCAGCCTTTCAGCAAAGATTCCTGGTGTCAACGTCTTGCCGAAGTGGATGCTCGGAGAGTCTTTGCAAAAAGGACACGTAAGTGGACAACCCCTGTTTTTCTCCAAAGGTTAGTAAATTGAGGCATTGGCTTACAATCAGCAGCTGGTGAACGAGGAATCCGCCTCTCTAGATATTGTCCCCCACCCGCTCCCTCTTGACCGCCCGCATATCACGATGAACAAGTTCGGCAGCCCAGACGATGCTGATTATCAACGTCTCTCTGAAAGTATCAGACTGATACTTTCGGACGTACGTCAAGCATCACCCCTAACCACGGCAGACAAAATCATTCGCAATCATTATACCGCCGATATGTTGAGGATTGAGAGACTGTCCGGAGACGTTTTGCCCATGGAACAATGTTATATCAATCTCGCCCTTATTGAACGACAATCTCCTGTTCCACAAGAGACTATCGATCAACAAGCCGACAAGAAGAAAAAGGACGATGCCAAGGGCCCAAGCCTATCGCTCTTCTCTCAATTGAGGACAGAAACACCGGCAAAGGAGATAGAGGTCGACTTGGAGAAAGTCTTTGATGCTCGAAAAGGGCTGAATGGCAGCTTCCAGCCCCCAAGGAGGATCTTGATTCGTGGGCGCGCAGGCGTTGGAAAGTCCACCTTGTGCAAGAAGATTGTCTACAACTTCACGCATCTCGGAGCGTGGGGTCACCTTTTTGATCGGCTGATTTGGATTCCCTTGAGAAATCTCAAAAGCAAGGAGATTATGAATTACAATCTCCAAGGACTGCTCTTTGCCGAGTTTTTCTCCCAATCTCCGGACGGTCGTGGCCACGCGGAAAACTTATGGCGCGCGTTGGAGGCGATGAGATACGGGAGGACATTGTTCATCCTGGATGGCCTCGACGAGATATCCGAGGCATTCGACCAATCCCAGAAACTGCAACGGCTTCTACATACTCTTCTGGATCTTCCGAACGTCATCATCACCACGCGACCCCATGTCGACGTTTCAAACAACATAGGATCACCCCTCGATCTGGAATTGGAGACAGTCGGTTTCACATCGGAGCAGGTCAACAAGTATCTCAAGGCCGTTCTAGATGAAGATGTTGCCAAAGGGGTTCAATCATTCATCGATGGCCGTCCCATTCTCCAGGGTCTTGTCAAGATCCCCATTCAACTTGACGCTGTGTGCTATATTCAGGGAGAGTATGATGCCCTCCATACGTCACAGACAATGACGGCCCTCTATCGGTCCCTAGAGAACAGTCTCTGGAAGAAGGACATCAAACGTCTTGATCAACCGATACAAGAGGCCCAAAGACGGATGATCGAAGCGATAGCTTTCTCCGGTCTTCTAGGCAGCACGATGAATTTCGAATACGTGTTTCGAGAGAAGATCTCCCAGTTGAAGTTTCCGGATAGTTTTTCAGCTTATCCTACATGGGAAGACGACCTCGCCAAGGTCTCCTTTATGAGGGCATCGGGCTCTCCAGCTAGCCATCGAAACAGGACCTACCATTTCCTGCACCTCACGTTCCAAGAATACTTCGCGGCTCGATATTACGTCCGTCACTGGGAGGCAAATGCGGCGATTCCATACTTGGATGTCAAGACATGGAAGTCTAACAGCATTGAGCCCACTCGACTCATACAGACGCAAAAATACACAGCCCGGTTCGACATCTTCTGGCGCTTTGTCTGCGGTTTACTCGATAGCGACGACCAGGTGGCGGCCTTTTTCGAAGGAATCAAGGCTGCCCCGCGCGATATCGTGGGTTTCAGGCATGTGACACTGATGGTGCGTTGTCTCAACGAGCTGCCAGAGTCGGCGTCAATCCGAGTATCCTTGGAGCATGAGATAGCACTGGTCATGGTATCTACGACATATACACGCAAACTGAAATATTGGCCATACGAAGACCCTGAATTCCCAGATAGCCTGAGACTAGCCTTCTTCTTCATGCACTCACGTCGGCCTGGAACTAATTATTCCAAGGCATCCACAGTTCGGCTCCTTACTGGAAGATTGGCGGACCCCTACCGCATATTGCCATTTCTGTCTCCAGGTGATCTTAGCACTCTAGAGTACCAAGATATCGACACTCTTAGGAACGACCTGAAGTTGATGCATCAACAGCCACTGGTTCTTGAAAGAATCGTGCGAGGTGCAGCAAATGGCCTTGGAATTTTTTTCCACGAATTCTTCTCAAAGGGCGATATCTTATCAGACAAATGTCAGGAGAAAATGTTAGACATGTTGTCGTTAAGCAATGAGTCACGAGTTCGACGGCTCGCGGCTAGGATCTTGGACGAACAGAAAGACCTTAGCCCTCGGACTCTCGAAAGGCTATTTCAACTCAAACTCCAACGCGAAGAGAAAATATGGTTGCCGTATAAGCAATTGGAAAAGCGAAAAGTCATGTTCACGACCTTGGACCTGATGAAGGACCTCGGAGTACTCGATGACTCTCAGATATCCCAATACTCCCACCTGCCCCCAGAAGGCTTTTACCTCCCTCGAAAATTATCAGAGGCTATGATCAGGGAAATGGATTCGGTTCAACCGGAGACTTCAAAGAAGATTTATTCTTTCTTTTCTAATGCCTCCAGGCTCAACCTGCCTAAAGACCTCGCTCACGCCTTTCGAGAGAGATTAGATCACAGCAATATGGCTGTGAGAAGGATCTCTCTGGCAGCCTTGTGCTCGCAGGAGGAATGGCAGGATTGGGTGGCCGGTGAGGTATCTGCACGCATCTTAGGAGAAGATATTTGGACAAAGTTGGATCTCATGCGAATGATTGCTGAGAGAAACAACAATTCTCGATTGCCGGGGGAATTGCTGCAAGCAATGGTTACGATCTTTTCTGAGCTGCCTTGCGACTCTCTCGCACACGAAAGGACCATCGCCATAACTCTTACAGTTTTTACCCTTAATCGTGAACGATTGCCAGCAGGATACCTCAAAGACACGATGTATAGGCTTCTCAAAAGCCATGAATACTACCTAAGGCTGCTGTCTCTCAAACTCTGCGACGCCCTCCCTATGACTGAAGAAGACATCCATAGTATTCTTCTCGTGGTACGGGCCAGCGCGGACAGTGCTAAATATGACAACATCGAGGTTGCCCTGGAGGCGTTGCAGCGTCTGACGAAGGATCAATTACCTGCCTGGGTCCTGAGTGACCTCGCCACAATCTTCAGCAAACGAGGACAATCAGTGCGATTGCTTTGGGCCAAGTTCCTGGGCCAGCACCCTCGGCTATCAGGAAAGATGATCCAGTCAATCTTCCCTGCCTTGAATCGGCGCGAACGGGAATGGTTTGCACCTCAGATTGGTGAGGCTCTATGTCGCAACCAGCTTCCTGCGAATGCCTCTTATCTAGTACCCTTTGTCACGGGGCTCTTGAGGCGCACTCCAAGACATCATATGAGCTTATATTTTGACGGTGAATGTCTTTGCGTCAATAGACCTGAGGGTGTGAGCTGCCTTGTTCTGGATAGACGGTCACGGTCAGAAGTCAAGCGCGCTGTTGCAAGGGCGAGAAGGCGAATCAAGCTCAGCGAGGAGCCATCGTTGAGGACATTTTTGCACTGGCTTGTGTATCCTTAAGAGCCCAGTCTTCGTAGTTGGTACTACGTAGTCAGAATCAAAGAATCAAAATCAATCAATCTCATTCGCGGGTTCGTATTTTAGCGTGTCGAAGTCCCTCCAGACCCGGAGGTCCTCGCTGACGAACACGTATTGTTTCCGGGAGAGACCATGCCGGGCCTGACCTCCTGGCTGTCCCTCGACCTTTAGCACCACGATTATTGATACGGAGTATTCTATAGAGATGATGATCTATGATTTTCTCTCTCCTCGTCTGGAGCACTTCACATCCGCGCGTGATGCTTCTTACGAGTACGGAGTAGCAATGGAGTGACCACTCCGTACCATAGCGTGGCCTAGTCGGTACTAAGCTCAAGTGCCGCCTCTCAAGGCGACCTCAGCACAAATAGGGTGTAAGCAGACTGAACCCCCTTTCGGGCACCGTCTCCGAAACCCATCTTGGTAGGGCTAGAGAACTCTGCGTGAGATCCGAGTCTAGCATGCCGGCAGTCCACCCCCGTTCTGGTCATCATCTGCGATGCGCATGCAGTCAGCCTCGTGGCGCATGTAGCCTGTTGGCAGTACATGTTCTGTACGGAGAACCGTGCTGTATCGTCACTAATAACTGCCCTTGGGTCCGAAAGAAGTTTCAGGTTTAGGGGGGCACAATCTTGTCCTGTCAAATGCAGACACTATCCGAACATTGAAACGGCAAAGATCTAAGGAGTCCAGAGCAGAGCACGGAGCTCATCCTGCTTGCGTGCTCCGTGCCCGCACATCCATAGACAGATACCTCGTACTGGTATTGGTCGATCGATCGATGCTATCAAGACCGGGTCGGAAGTCCTCCGCACCCTAAAGAGCTCCGAATGTCTTCAAACACAATTCGACAACACGTGCCAGGCACTTCGGACGCAACCTCGTGCCTCCACTTCTACATCAAACGCCAGCTGAGGTGCAAGCCTGCGCACCTTTGTCGACAGCCCCATCGGGAGCGGCTTGATCGGTAGCAGATCTCACGCTTACTCGCACGGTAAACCACGATCGTCAACCGGCGACCTTTGGCTCTCACTTGTTGACACCACTTTTGGCTCTCACTTGACACCACGGGGTCACCAGGCTCCGTGCTAATATATGGTAGTGATTACAGCACTATACTCCGTGCGGTAGCTTCGATATTCCAAGCCATCTAATCTACGGGCACTAGATCAGATCGCAACCACCAAGGAGGCCTTTCCTGCTCCAGGCATCTCCTCCGACAAATCAATATTCTATGTGCCTTGGCCCGAGCTATCCGCGTCTCTTCTCAACTAGATATATATGTAGACGGCCCGGACGCCGTGGCCCCAGGTCCGCCCTTCACGATGCTGTGCTGTCCATACCGGTAACCGCCCTTATCGGCATGACGAGCGACATTCTCATCTGGAATCGCAAGCATCGTCAGAGAGATACATCGTCATTGCAATGGGAGAAGTCACCACCTTTGCTGTCTCGACAGTGGTGAGCTCGTCGACCGAATCCACCACGACCCACGTCTCGGGCACCTCTGCCGGTGTCGAGACCGTCCTCAAGTCGGCTCTGACCATCGAGGAGGAGAAGGCGGCGGAACTCTCGCCCGAGCCGGCCCCGGCCAAGGAGGATGTGATTGTCGCCACGGACGAAAAGGGGGTCCTCGCCGCCACGGCGACCGCGGGGAGCTCTGCTGACCTCGCCGCGGTCCGGACCACCACCAGCACCTCTCCGGAATCGAAAGCCGCCTGCAAGGCATCTGCGCCCGGCGCGGACGGGGAAGATGGAGATCGCCTTTCCCAGGGCCACGAGCGGAGGGAAGTATCCAAGTGGGAGTTCCGGATCGTGGTATCTATTATCCTATTCTGGTGCTGGGCAAATGGTATGTCCTTTCTGCGAATCGTCTCGCTCGCTCCATGATCCGTGACACTCACTCCCGTGTTCTCCTCCAAAGGCTACGATGTCAGCAACGTCGCCAACATCCAGCCCCGGATCTACGAGCAGTTCCACCAGATCCAGTTCCTCCCGTGGATCGGCCTGTCGTATTGCAGCGCCACGTTCGCAAGCTTCATGTTCGCTCGGCAACTCACGCGATGCATCGACTTGCGATTGCTCTCCGTCATCGGCCAAGTCATCTTCATTGCCGGCTGTGCCATCTCTGGGGCGTCGCAGAGCATGGCGATGCTCATCGTTGGACGCACCATCACGGGCATTGGAGGCGCGATACTGAGTCTCATGTTAGTACATGCCCCTTTTCGTCCCTCTTCCTCTTCTTCTTTTATCCTCGCCCCTTTTCTCTCTCTCTGTCAACATGGTCACGACTCTTCCACTGCCAAGTGCTGATTCGTCTCCGCCAACGCAAAAGCTCTTATACCTACATCGCCGCCATCGCCACTCCTACCCAGAGCGCCCGGATCATCAGCGGGATAGGCGTGTTCTGGTCCCTCGGCATCATTGTCGGCGGCCCCATCGGGAGCGGCTTCGCAGAGAACCACCACGCGACGTGGCGCTGGGCCCTCTACTTCGTCATGATCCCCACGGCCATCACGCTGGTCCTTACCATCCCCTTTATGCCGCGGTATACCGTCCATACAAGCGAGACGTCCCTGGTGCGGCGCTTCGCAAATGTGGACTTTGTCGGCGTCCTCCTCTTCATGTGCTCGGAGGCGCTCTTCTCCATCGCCATGCTCTTCTGCGGCCCCGTATGGAGGTGGAGCTCCGGGGCCAGCATCGCCACGTGGGTCGTCTTCGCCGTCGTCTTCGTCGCCTTCATACTCCAGCAGGCCTTCTGCATCTTCACGACGCCCGAGAGCCGCGCCCTGCCTGTCGGCCTGGTCTTCAACAGGCGGATGACCCCGATCTGGGTCGCCAGCGTGTGCTCCGGCATGAGCTACGGCGTGACCATGTACTACACGCCGCTCTTCTTCGCCTTCATGCGCGGCATGGGCCCCATCAAGCAGGCCATCCGGCTCTTCCCCTTCATCTTCGTCCTCATCGTCTCGCTCTCCCTCACCGGGCGCCTGCTGCCCATCATCGGGCGCTACAAGTACGTCTACATGTCCGCCGGCGCCATCTGCCTCGCCGGGGGGGCGTCCCTCGCCGCCACGCTCAAGACGACGGTCCCGGACGGCCAGGTCCTGGGCCTCACCGCGCTCATCGGCTTCGGCCTGGGCCTGCACTTCCTCCACGGCGTCAGCGTCTCCAACGCCATCCACCCGAGCGAGAGAGACCGCATCGACGGCTCGCTGGTCGGCAACATAGGCCTGCTGGGCGGCATCTCGCTGTCCCTCATGATGGCCGGCAGCATCTACCAGAACATCGGGTACAACAAGCTCTCCCACGTGCTTCGCGGGCAGAACCTCACAAAGGCCGAGATCCAGGCGGCCCTTGCCGGCGTGTCCTCGACCCAGATATTCTCGAACCCGGACACCATGCGGGAGTCCCTGGACGCCGTGTGCGACGTCCTCGCGAGACTTTTCTACATCATCGCCGCGGCGGGCGCGGTCTGCTTGATCTGCGGGGTTCTGATGAAGGACGAGAAGCTGGACTTCCAAAAGAGCACTGAGAAGAAGGAGGACGAGGAGATCGCGAGGCCCACGCAGGAGTAGGGTCCGCTAGGGGCAGGATGACTGGGAAGATGCCATGATATTCACCATGATGATGATGAGAACCAGATGGGAATTTTATGAACAACGACTTGCAGGAATGCAAACAAGAGGAATGGAGAATTGGGGTCAATGAAATTGCTCATTCATTGCGAGGACACGAGGTCAAATCTGCTCGGCAAACCTGTCTCTACCGGAGAAGTGCTAATTAATATCAATATAATCAATATTCATCGCTAAATACATGTACGACAAAACTGAAAATAGAAAGACAACGACTCCGTAAGTCAAGATCCTCGAACATCCCTGGCGTCAAGGACTTGAGTTCATGCCCCGGCAGAGCCTCAAAAGCGGGCCTTGTACTCCGTGGGTGCCCCGGCGCTATCGCCGGCCTTGCATGAACACACGGCTCAAGCTTCACGGGCGAGCAATCAGCATCATCGAGAGACCGCCGGCGCTAACCGATTGCAGTGCGCGGCTTCGCGCCAAAGATCCATAGCCGGCACAGGGGTCGACGGGCTGAGCCTCATCTGCTCCCTTGGACGTTGCCACTGGACGAGGCGGGTGGGCTTGGCTGTTGATTGCCAACGGACCATCGCAATCCGGATGGCTTGCTCGGAGTTGCGTGCCCTCTCGTAGTTGAAGACTCCCTATGGACTGCTCAAAACATTGAGCTCACCATCTATGACTAGAGACGAAGGAGAATTCATGAGATTCGTTGTTCCTTTCAATTCCCCTCTTCGGGATAGCTCCGAGGCCAATTACTATTACTACTTACCTGTACATACATACACACCAACACACCACACCCCTCAGTCACCGAAACGTCCATCGCCAGTGTTTCGGAGTCATCGTCTATGTCATCGTCTAGAGGCAGTTTGTTTCTGACCTACGGAGTACTCCGTAGAAGTACTCCGTATTATCTTTCAAGAAGACCCTGGCAAATTAACGGGACGCAGACCGTTACCATAACAAGCAATCCGCCGCAAGTCTAAGACGAAATGAGTAGAGCTAGTGGCGCCTCCACGATGAAATAGACATCAAAGAGCTTCGAACAATCGGAGAATATGAGATGAAAGTATAATTAGTCCTTCAGAGGGGGGGAGCATCAGACCGCCAGTCAGCGTCTGCCAAGTCCTGAAGAAGCGACAGTGAGCACGTGTCGAAACTTTCGAAGCCCGTTCACTAAGCGGCGAATATCAATCAATCAATCTACATTAAGGATCAAGTGGTCGTATCACCGACAGCATTTCACTCATGGACAGAATCAGGGAATTTGGCTTGGACAAAGACGGGCTTGCAGCATCGCTTTCTCATGGACTTGTCTAGGCTACAGACTCTCAGCTCGACGCAGGGGGCTTGTGACAGACGGCCTCGATGTTGTTTCCGGCCGGGTCGTGGACAAAGGAGCCAAAGTAGAAGGGGTGGTAGGCACGGGATCCCGGCTCGCCGTTATCCTTTCCCCCCGCAGCGACGGCCGCCGCGTGGAATGCGGCGACAGCTTCCCGGTCTACAAAGCCGTCAGTACCGTGCATTGCCAAGTTGACGAGGGAAGAGGCAGATGTAGAGGAGAGCAGGATGGCGACTCACCAGGAGCTGTGAAGGCAAGGTGCATCTTGTGGTTCGGAGCCTCCTCGACACCGACGATGAAGAAGTTGGCCGCGTCCTTCATGATGGTGTTGTACCCGAGGCCGATGACATGCTTGGCGAGTTGTCGTCGCACGGTGTATCCGAGGGGTTGCAGCGCAGCAGCGTAGAAGTCGAGGCACTCCTGGAAGAGGTCCACGGGGACGTTCAAAGTCATGTGATCGATCGTCATGGTGAAGGTAGGATTCGGATTTGATTCGAGCTGGGAGGCTTGCTTCAGATGAAATGGATATTCTGATGAGGGCAGAGGTCAAGACGCCATTGCAAGAGCTTGGGAAGTCATAGCTTTATGTAAATTTTTTCCCCCCCTCCTACCCCACGAACCGATATGCGGCCTCTGGTCTGGACCGTTGAAGCCGACCAACACGTTTATAGATTGAGGCACGGCCCACGCGACAACCAGACGGCACCTCGCGAATCACGACGCCGTTGTGCCCCCTCCCAACACCCCGCACCAAGCATCACAGCCCCCTCTCTGTGCCCTGGTCGTGCATTAGCGGCCGCTCGAAGCAAATGAGAGTACGGAGCACGCAGCACTGGCAGCAGGAGCATAGCAATTGGGCTACAGGTATGAGCTGAAGAGCACAGCTTTCCCCTTCCACAGCTGTGTTGCGGAGTGCGGCGCGGCACGGCGCCGTCTCTTCTCTCTAAGAGTACGAGTACATACATACAGGTATGCGCTCGTGACTCGATTGGTCGATCTCTCGCAGTCCTTGGACTAGGATGGTAGCAGAGACGGGTAGGGCTTGGAAGAAGAAGGAGAACAAGGGCAGAGACGGGTAGAGCTTGGAAGAAGAAGGAGAACAGGGCAGAGGCAAATATTTGTGTAATGTCCCACAGCTGAAGTCGTATTCGTACAGAGCTCAGAGGAAATGAGAGGGATGCTGAGAGCTTGATGCTTCATTGTTGGTCCGGAGGAGACAAGATGGGAAGGTCTCTTTCGGCAACCCTTGCACGCTCCCACCCTGCTTCCCCATAGAGATCCCTGGACTGCATGCGGATGCCTATTGATTGAGGAGATCTGACGTCTGATGATTTCAGCTCGAGGCCCACAGGCGGACTCTGGCTTGACGGCGCCTGCGGGGAGGATTAGCTTCATGCGTCTCGGCACGGGATCAGGGGGGGGGCGGTCTTTGCGTGCCACGGCCCACGGATCGGAGAACTCACTGGTCAGTAGTTCCCGCGCAAGGCTGCTCCATCAGTCAGTGATTTTTCACGGAATTTTCGTGAACATTCTAGTCGCCCTGGCTAGGTCGACGAGGAGATTGATTTCAGCGGGTCCTGGTGGCAACTCGAGGTTTCGCTCCGCCATTTTTCGACTCATTTTTTTTCCAGAAGCCCCCTCTCGATGATCCTAATAATGGCAAGTCCACCTGGCGATCCGTGCAGATTAGTCATGCTGCTCCGATTGGTCAATGCCGAGCGCAGCCGAGAGGAATCCTGCTCTCATTGGTCAATATTCTCCCCTCCCCCTCCCATTCCAACCCCAATCAGGGTCGACGGGCCTGCCTGCTCCGGATTCCGAGGCCCCTCCCGGCGGAAGAGGGGCAAGCCGGTGCGGTGAGAAGTCCGGCACGAGTTTGCCAAGTCGCGATTGGCACCTTGAGCTTCTCTACTCCGTTCTACGGAGTACTATTCTCGGGTCTTGGCATTTCCGGCGCTCGTGTGGGCCAATCGCGTCCGGCCGAAAAGCTTTCGCGCCACTTCTGCTTTCGGCGGCCTGCCATTGGCAAAATGCCGCCCTCCCTCCTCCTCTCCCTTACCTGATCATTACCTTACCAAGCCTCCAAGGTTCCCGTCGCTTGCCAATGCGTGCCAATGCGTACCAATGCGTGCCGCCTTCCCTGCCTCTGATGGGCACCGTGCTGCTTTGGCCCCTTCTTTTTCTTCCCCGGTTCCTTCCCTGCGGCGTGTGGAGGGGGGATTACGTAGTGAATATTGCCTTCGGCGCGCAAATCTGGCAACCACGCTGCGGGAGGGTCGGACCTGACTTCATAAGACTGTCTATCCTTCGCGCGGGGTCTGACTGTGCAACTTCTCCTCTTCATCCCACCCATCGTCAAAGGAATAACCCATCGATCTTTCGTGCTATCGTCCCGTTCTTGATTTCATAAAATCATCGTAACGCGTGCAGTCATCGGCCGCGTCTCCATTCACGGAAAGCTTTCAATCTCTACTCTACTGTACTACTCCTGTAGTCCTCACCATCATGGCGCAAAGCAAGTGCCCCGCGCACCTCGACGCCAACACCGGTGGCGGCGGTGTCAAGATTCGCGATCTCTGGCCCGAATCCCTCAGGCTCGGCATCCTGCGTCAGAACAACGACGTCTCCAATCCCCTCGGCCCGCGATTCGACTATGCCGCCGCCTTCAACAGCCTCGACCTCTCTGCCGTCAAGAAGGACCTCCACACTCTCATGACGGACTCGCAGGACTGGTGGCCTGCCGACTTCGGTCACTACGGTGGCTTGATGGTCCGAATGGCGTGGCACGGCTCCGGCACCTACCGTGTCTATGACGGCCGCGGCGGTGCCGGCATGGGCCAGCAGCGCTTTGCGCCCCTCAGCAGCTGGCCCGACAACGCCAACCTCGACAAGGCGAGGCGTCTGCTGTGGCCCGTCAAGCAGAAGTACGGCAACAAGATCTCTTGGGCCGATCTCATGATCCTCGCCGGAAACGTGGCCCTCGAGTCCATGGGCTTCAAGATTATCGGCTTTGCCGGCGGTCGCCCAGACACCTGGGAGGCCGACGAGTCCGTCTACTGGGGTGGCGAGACCACCTGGCTCGGCAACGATGTCCGTTACAAGCACGGATATTCGGGCATCACCGGAGAGGACCACGCTGTCTTGGATGCGGATCAGCACAACAAGCCCGACATTCACTCTCGCGAACTCGAGTCTCCTCTGGCCGCGTCTCACATGTGAGTTTTTCTTCCCTTTTCATCCACTGAACCTGCTTTCGAAATTCCATGAGCTGACTGAGAAATAGGGGTCTGATCTACGTCAACCCCGAGGGCCCTGATGGCATCCCTGACCCCGTTGCTGCCGCCCGCGACATCAGGGTCACCTTCGGCCGTATGGCAATGAACGACGAGGAGACCGTGGCCCTCATTGTCGGTGGCCACACCATCGGCAAGACCCACGGAGCTGCTTCTTCTTCCCACGTCAGCGCCGATCCCGAGGGAGCTTCCCTTGAGAAGCAGGGCCTCGGCTGGGCCAGCTCCTACGGATCCGGACATGGCTCCGACACAATCACGAGCGGAATCGAGGTTACTTGGACCAGCACGCCGACCAAGTGGAGCAACAACTACTTGGAGTACCTTTTCAAGTTCGAGTGGGAGTTGACCAAGAGCCCCGGCGGTGCCCACCAGTGGGTTGCCAAGAACGCCGACGCCATCATCCCCGACGCCCACGACCCGTCCAAGAAGCACCGGCCGACCATGCTCACGACCGACCTCTCGATGCGCTTCGACCCCGCATACGAGAAGATCTCCCGCCGCTTCCTCGAGCACCCCGAGGAGCTCGCCGACGCCTTCGCCAAGGCTTGGTTCAAGCTGACCCACCGTGACATGGGACCCCGTTCCCGCTACCTGGGCCCCGAGGTCCCACGCGAGGTGTTTACCTGGCAGGACCCTATTCCCGAGGTCACCCACCCCCTGATTGACGAGAGGGACGTGGCCGCCCTCAAGCACGAGATCCTGGCTTCCGGTGTCCACCCGTCCAAGTTCGTCTTCGTCGCCTGGTCTTCGGCCTCTACCTTCCGCGGCAGCGACAAGCGCGGTGGTGCCAACGGTGCCCGCATCCGTCTCGCTCCCCAGAAGGATTGGGAGGTCAACAACCCGGCCGTCCTGGCCGAGGTGCTGAGGGCCTTGGAGCAGATCCAGCAGAGGTTCAACCAGAACGCCCCCGGCGAGAAGCAGGTCTCGCTCGCCGATCTGATTGTGCTTGCCGGTGGCACCGCCATCGAGAAGGCCGCCCAGGACGCCGGCCACAACGTCGTCGTGCCCTTCGCCCCCGGTCGCGGCGACGCGCTGCAGCAGCAGACCGACGTGCAGTCCATCGAGCACCTGAGGCCGTTCGCCGACGGCTTCCGCAACTACGGCAAGGGTACCCCCAGAATCAAGTACGAGCAGTTCCTCGTCGACAAGGCCAACCTCCTCACCCTGTCGCCTCCCCAGCTCGCCGTTCTCATCGGCGGTCTGCGTGCCATGAACACCAACTGGGATGGCTCCTCGCACGGCATCTTGACCCACCGCCCGGGCGTCCTGTCGAACGACTTCTTTGTCAACCTGCTCGACATGGGCACCAACTGGAAGTCGATCAGCAAGGACGACGAGCTCTTCGAGGGCATCGACCGCAAGAGCGGCGCCAGGAAGTGGACGGCCACCCGCGCCGACCTTGTCATTGGTTCTCAGGCCGAGCTGCGGGCCATTGCCGAGGTGTACGGCAGCCAGGACGGCGAGAAGGCGTTTATCAACGACTTTGTCGCCGCCTGGGCCAAGGTCATGCACCTGGATCGTTACGATCTCTCGCGCGACTCTGTTCTGCGAAGCCGCCTTTAAAGAGGTTGAAGATTTGAGCCTCGAGCGATCACCACAAGTGCGATACTAACCAAAAAAAAAGAAGGCGAAAATAAAAAAAAAAAAGGTCATGAGCTATGTGTATTCAATTTCAATTCTTATGCCGAGAACATTCCGAGAATGGACAGCCTAGATGAGCTACTCGAAGAAAGACTCAACTCAATTGAATGAAACTTGATCTTTGAATGTAAACGTTGAGATCCGCATCTATTTTCATTCGCTTCTAATAGATATGCTTGATGACAATTGATGATCCTATTTGGAGGCCTTGTCCGCGCCTCCCAACTCGGCGGCCCTGTTCGTCGCCGCCGCGACAGCCCCGTCCACGAGCTCCCTGAAGCCGCCGTGCTCGAAGGCCTGCAGCGCGGCGAACGTGGTCCCGCCGGGGCTCGTGACGTTGGTGCGCAGCTGGGCGGGCGGGTCGGCGGACTCAACAAGCATCTTGCCGGCGCCGAGGCAGGTCTGCTTGGCAAGGCGGGTGGCCTGGTCGCGGGGGAGGCCGAGCTTGGTGGCGCTGTCGATGAGGTGCTCGACCATGGCGAAGAAGTAGGCGGGTCCGGAGCCTGGGGTTATTAGTGAGGGAAATCCAAGTCCGACCAACAAATCCAAGCGGGTAAAAAAGGCATCGTGCAATCGGCGTAGGGATCAGACGGCTTGAGGACTCACCAGAAAGACCGGTCACGACATCGAGCAGCTCCTCCCTCTCCACCCACTCACTCGCCTTGCTCACACTGCCCATGAGCTCCTCGACCAGCGCCCTCTCCTCCGCGGTCACGTCCTCGCCCGCGAACAGGCCCGACGCGCCCTCGCCCACCAGCGCCGGCGTGTTTGGCATGACGCGGACGACGTGCGCGGTCCTACCCCCCGGCAGGGCCAGCCAGGCCCTGAGGCTCTCGAGGGTGATGCCGGCGGCGATGCTCACGACGACGGGGAAGCTCTCGCGCTGTGCCCACGCGGCGGCGAGCTCCTCACAGACGGGCCGCGCGACCTGGGGCTTGACGGCGACGATGAGCAGGTCGGCGTCCTGGGCGGCGTCGACGTTGGAGGTGGTGGTGGGGATTCCGAGGGCGGCCATCTTGGCGCGGTTGACGTCCCAGGGCTCGGAGACGGTGATGTGCGCCTTGGGGACGCCCTGGGCGGAGAGGCCGCCGATGATGGCGGACGCCATGTTGCCGCCGCCGATAAAGGCGATCTTGCTGCTGTGGAGCGATCGAGACATGGTTGCGAGCTTTTCTACGGAGGTAGTACCTGAGGGTCGTCTTCCGTCGTGTTCGTCGAGATCATCAACAACCAGTGGTGACTCGCCATCAATGGACTTGACGCATCGAATTTCGGAGCCTGCCCTGGCGATTGGAATGTTTACGTAATCTGGCCGATGGTATCCGGGCCGGCGAGTCCCAGCAAAAATACGGAGTATCTACTACCTACTAGTATTGAACCCACACATTGATCAGGTATTACGGAGTAGTAGTAGCAGTACGAATAGTGCTAGTAGTCGCGCCGGGTCTTTAACGAAAGCCCATTATTTTATGTCAAGACGGCATGATGCGTAGACCTGCGATTTCTTCAACGGAAGAGCTCAATGACTGAGGGGAGCATACGTCATAAGGCGCTAGATCTACACATATGCGACAAAGCCATGAATCGTAGAAATCAATTTGCAACGGAATATGGACCATGTACCTTCGCCATAGTTGATGCCTTTCTAATGCACGTCCAGCTTCTCTCATGCTTAGTCATCAGAGAGTCAGGCCTACAAGACCAGTCCATCCGGGTTGTCGATCGAAAAAGAATAGGGGGGACTGAAGTTTTTGTTCCTGAAGATCCAGAAACCTAAGGATTCAGGAACTCATTTGTCTCCTGATGACTTTCGAAGTTGCTTCACACCAGCGTGGCTCCTGGATCGGTTTCTCGTCGCGGTCGAGATTTGAGGGAATGGCTGCCCCTTTTTCTCGTCAACAAGTTGATCGGCAAACTACATAAATTTTCCAAGAGGCATCAAACATGGCAGCGACTGCGAATAATACTCTCTTCAAAGATAACAATCGTCATTCCTCGATGCGTGGAGATTCTCTCATTCGCATTGGCCTGTCAAGCGCCTTGAAAAGGGTTCCTCTTAGCGAGATTTCGCGATAGTCTGTCCCTACTAGTAATGCTATGAGGGCCAAGCAATCGGGAGACAGATGCATCAATAGGTTCTCATCACCTTATTATAGCTGATCTTCTGGTTCAAGGACAAGTCTATTTCCATCTCAAATGCGGCATCTAGGACACATGAGGCCGAACAAGCCGGAAGGGGGAAATCGCTACAAGTGAAGAAAAGCCGCTACAAGAGGCAATAGGTATTGATGAAAGGATTGCTGCTTTAATCCAAAGCGAATGTCGTTATTGCCTCCTTTCAAGTCTGAGGCGGGATAGAAGCGGGATGGAAAGTATTATCCTTCGATCATGTCATTAAACCTCATCGCATCATTCGAATGATTGATCCCTCCAAAATGACGCGGCCCACCCCGTGTCGAATACCCATTTAGAGCGTCATAGCGAGTGTTGAACCCAAAGACGCCGAGTCATCGCATAATGTCATAGTTCCCGCTCAGTGGTTGGGGACCCATCGCCTTAGAATCGCTGTCTCCCCAGCGTCATACTTCCCGGCTTCTTCATCATCCCTCTTGTTCCTCTCTCTTCCTAACACGCTCAAAGATCAGCCTTGTTCGTCTCCAAGTCCTTTGTCACTTACTCTGAAATTCTCGCTCATCTCTTGAACGACTCCTCACTCACATACAATGTCCCCCCCTCGATCCTCATCGGAGGGCGTTCGTGCCGACCACGGCCCTCAAATATATGGCAGGAAATCTTTCCGCAGGCGTTCGCTCTGCGGAATGAGGAAGCTCTTCAGGAGAATGCTCAGCGTCCGACGCGCTCGTGTCAAAGCGGCCGCAAAGGTCACTGAAGACGATGCCTGTCCCAGCGGCGTCTTTCAGAGTTTCAACTGCCCCTTCCTGAACGATATGATCCCAGATCCGACCCTCGATATCGACGTCTCAGCGTTCGAGATGACCTCGGTCTCCTCAGAGACTCCGGCTTCAGAGGCCGAACCGGCCCCTCCGGCTGACCTCGCGCCAGATTTGAGCACCTCGATGCCCGATGCTCCGGCCGTCGTCTCCGTGCAGCCTCCCCAGGTTCCCACTGTCGTCCGCCGTCGCCTGCGCTCCCCTCCCCCCGGCTATCCCAGGCCTTCAACCACCTCCAGCACCGACAGCGGTTCGGACGGCCGAGCTTCCGACGACGACGCCCCTCGCGGCCGCCAGCTCCAGCGCGCCACGCCCCGAGGCCAGCGGCCAAACGGGTTTTCGCCCCGTCCGCGGCGCAGATCCATCGTCAAGCGCTTCGCCAACTGGTTGTCGCGCCGCAGACAGAGACCGAGACCGAGACCGAGACCGCGAGCCGCCCGCCGGAGGTCCGGCACACCCCCCAAGTCCACGCTGAGAGGTATCAGGCGGCTCGAGGGGGCGAAATTGAGGGATTCCAGCAACTACCACGTGCACTTCGAGCTCCCGTACCGCCATCCTGCTGCTGCGGTACAGTCGTCCGAAAGCCTCATCGCCAGCATCTTCTCGCGCGGCGAGTATGACTGCTGGGTCCGCAACGTTGTCTCCACCCTCAATGTTCCCATCGAGCTCATCAACGGCGACAACGCTCCGAAGCCCCAGGCCGGTGTCATCGAGGACGCCGGCCCGACTCTCTCCGGCTACCTTGCGGAAGCTGAATCCGAGTAAGTCATTTTTCTTTCTTTCTTTCTTTCTTTCTTTCAGAAGAAAAAGAAGAAGGCATTCTTGTGTCTGAAGGCTGACTGATTGATTTCGAAGCACTCGCTCCTTGGTCTCGTGGTACAACAGGGACTCTGTCGATCGATTTTACACGGCACTGGAAGAGGGCATCCTTGATGGGGAGGTCTCCGAGAGGCCGATCCCCGTAGTGGAGGAGGAAGACGACGAGTTCTACAGCATCAATGCGGTGATTGGAGACGAGTTTGACCCCAATCCCGACGATGTCACCGACGTCGTGAACCCCGCCGAGGAAGATGTGATTGTTTGGTTGTTAGACGATGAGCAACCTCGCTATGTCTCGGTTGGCACCCAGACTGACTTCTCGGATGAAATTCTTGAGTTTCTGACAATCTGAGTTGTTGAATATCTCGATCCAGAGATGGCGAGTAATTGTATCGGGAAGCGGGTTCTCTCAATTTAAAGCACGGAGCTTGGTGGTGTTCTCTCTACCTTGTTTAATCCTGGAGGCACAAGGGATTCTTTTCTGCTCTTTCTTTATGTTTCTCTTTTTTATTCGGGGACCTCGAGGACTCGGTGCTGGATACGGTCTCCATGTATTAGTACTATTAAAATGTGAGTCACGGATCTAGGAAGTCATCTCGGGCCCTATTGGGCCCTAGTACAGAGGCAAGCAGAGCTAACATTTCCAGGGTAAAATACGGAGAGGTCACCGAAATACCTTCCAAGGATAGCAATTTCCCGCGGATATGTTGGGGTCTTCGAATTCTTGATGTTTTTGTATTTACTCCGTTGCTCCTAGGCAGAGAGCTCGATAATACTACCAAGTCTGTGGGGAGGGCCGCCCCTGCAGGCTGGATTAGAAAAAGAGTGAAGGGAAAGTGGGAGATATTTTGGGTAAAAGAAAATAGATAGACAAGGATACAATTCGTTGGTTCCTGGGGCTAGAGTGGAATTTTCAGGACGCGTGACCTTGCTCGTTCGTGACGTCGATCAAGTGTCATTCGAAGAGGAACAGCCCCTGAATAAGGGGAGGAAAAGGGGGCATCATTTAATGGATGAGTACGGAGTACATTGTGCGATTGACGTCAATGCCAATTCTGGCTACCCTGAAGAGGACCAGAGTGCGGCTCCAGCGCACGACAAACATCAACTGTACGGAGTACTCGATGCATTAATGATCCCCACAGTCGACATTGCACGGTATGGAAATCTCGCCATGGGCCAAGCAGTGAGCTTGAGAGTGTGAAAGAGGTCTGCATCCGGCAGAGGGTCAATCGATCAATATAAAGCCTCAATCTTTCGGACCTAGAGTCAGAGAAGCATTGACCCCACCCACTGTGTCGATCCAGGAACGGATTGATGCCCCTCCAGTTGGCACCCCCACCCTCCTCGATGACATAATCGACAAGCTTCATTCCCGAACAGGCATCTCCGCGCCACAACCTGCTGACGTAATGCCCCCCCTCCCTCTCGATGCTGCCCCTGGAAAGCAAAACGCCAACGCAGAACCACCAGTTTCATGCCATCGTGAAATAAGCAGCGCTGCTCTGTCGACATTGCTCGTGCAGGCCACATAGAATCTCGAGCCGGCGCTGCGACATCGGAAACCTCCGAGCCTAGTCATACCGGGCGCCGTCTCGCACCTTTGTTGTCGTCCTGCTTCTGCGAGGCAGCTGACCTTCATGGCCTCCGAAATCGATGTCCTCGCATATGCGCACGCATGTGCTGGCGAGCCTCGCCTCCCCCTCCTCGAGGGCGGTATTACCCTTTCGATTGAAGAGATTTGCTCTTAAATAGATGCCCAATTCTGCGTCGATTGAGTCCTCTTCATCCCAGATTCATTGCGGACGGGTGTTGCACATTCGTTTCCTCGGCCAAGAGCACGGATTCGCCATGGCTTTGATCCCGCGTGTCCCGTACCATGTCTGGGCCAGCATCCCGGCATCCTTCGTTGCGTTGCTGTTCGGGTGAGAGAATCACCCCATGCTTTTTTACCCTTGGCTGGTGTACGGAGTACTGACCATTCTGTTTTTGAAAAAAAAATCAGCCTCGACACCGGATGCATCGGCCCCGTCACCACCATGCCGTCCTTCATCTCCACCTTCGGGTCCTTCTCCCCCACCGTCCATGGCGCCGTCGTCTCCGCGGCCCTCATTCCCGGCGCCATCACGGCCCTGATCGCGGGGGCCCTCGTCTCTCGCTTCGGGCACGCCAAGCTCATCGCGCTGGGCTCCTTCATCCACGCCGTGGGCGCCGCCATCGAGTGCAGCTCCGTCGGCAACCTCGGCAACTTCGTCTTCGGCCGCCTGGTCAAGGGCATCGGCACGGGCCTCTTCCTGAGCAACGTCTTCGTCCAGGTCTCCGAGGCGTCGCCCCTGCGCGCCCGCGGCGTCATGATGGCCCTGCCCCAGTTCATGACCGTCTCGGGCCTCGTGCTCGGCTACTTCATCTGCTACGGCACCGCCAAGCTCGGCAGCTCCTCCGCCGCCTGGCGCCTCCCGCTCTCCATCGACTCGGGCCTCGGCTTTCTCCTCTCCGCCTCCTTCTGGGTCACGCCCTCGTCCCCGCGCTGGCTCGCCTCCAAGGGCCGCGTCGACGAGGCCCTCGCCGTCGCCCGCCGCCTCGACTTTGACCAGGCCGAGTGCGATGCCCTCGTCTCCGCCTCCTTCGCCTCCGACACCCAGTCCGACGACCACGGCCGCGGCATGACCCTCGGCGAGACGCTCCGGCTCACCCTCATCGAGTTCCGCCAGGCCTTCTCCGCGCCCTTCCGCAAGCGCACCCTGTTCGGCTGCTTCCTCATGGCCATGCAGCAGTTCACCGGCATCGACGCCGTCCTCTACTACGCCCCGATCCTCTTCACCCAGGCCGGCCTCAAGGGCGACCAGGCAACCTTCCTCGCCTCGGGCGTCACCGCCATCGTCATCCTCGCCGCCACCGTCCTCGCCACTATCTTCGCCAACTCGTGGGGGCGGCGGACCACGAGCATCGTCGGCGGCGTCCTCATCACCGTCCTCATGCTGCTCATGGGCTCCCTCTATGCCGCCAATGTCATCGGTGAGAATCACCGCTCCGAGGCCGGCAAGTGGATGATCCTCATCTGCATCTACCTCTTCGCCATCACCTTTAGCTGCACCTGGGCCGTCTCCTTCCGGACGTTCCTCGTCGAGACCATGCCACGTAAGACGCGCAGCAGCGCCTCGAGCCTCGCGCAGAGCTGCAACTGGGTATGTACATAGTGGATTGATGCCTGCCTTTTGCCTCCCCCCCCCCACTCCACA